>VZRR01001456.1:519250-722119 GCA_013398015.1 Oreocharis arfaki | reverse complement strand
GAGCAGCGGTGCGGGGAGTCCGAGATGGTCTGCAGGAGGGCAGAGAATCCCTGCCTTGTCCCAAGAAGCCCCCGCTGCGCTCCCAGGGAAAGCTGCAGCAGCTAAGCAACACCTAGCACTGCACACATTAATACCTTTGCAGAACGTTCTTGCTAACTACCAACAATGTAAAATCACCAGGATTGTCATATTAAAATAGCAGTAACAACTCGAATTTCTAAATAAGGTCATATCTTCCTGCACAGACAGGTCAGAGAACTTGGACCCAGATAGTAGAACACACAGAATTTGAAAAGATTATTTGCACTATTAATTTGTAAGCTGAAAAAAAAAAAATCATAGGTACTAATGTGCCGTTATTTCCATTGTTGTAGATCTTGGGGATCCTAGCCACTAACCAGGTGTCTACAGCACAATATCATCTCAGGAGCCAGAACAGAAGTTAAGTCACAATTTTTAGTATACAGTGGAGCTATTTATTTTAATTCTCAGATTTTTCATCTGAAGATATTTTCACAAATAATCAGGATAGCACAATCAGGAATTTAAGGAAATATCATACTTCTAGTAATTAGAAGTTTCTCTTATTTGTAAGTATACTTTTTTTTTCATTTTAAGTCATGACTGTGCATATATTAATTAACTTACATTTTCTATAACTATGTTTGCTTTGCTGGATAATACAGACTTTTCTGGGTAATGTGCTGTAACATCCGTATTTTCCTTATTCCAAGGTGGTAAAATTTGCTGCTGTGGTCGCAGAGACACACACTGAATGCATTTAGTTGGCTAGCTCATGGGGAATTTTCAGCAGTCACAGGAGGACAAAACAGAAGGAAAGATCCACACCCTGATAGTGGTCCATGGAACTGGGGTAAAGATATATTAGACAGCAAATACATGCTGATTAAATAAACTGTTCTCTTAAATAAGTGTAAGATAATTATTTTTCTATTTGTTTTCCCTCCCCAGGTAGAAGTAATTTTTCTTCCAGGAAACCATAGCCATTCTTGCACAGTTTTGGGCTGGTACTCATGCTCAGCTCAAAGCCTGTGATTCAGAATATCAGGAAGACAAATAAGCTCAGGGATTTTTCAATGATCAGATGGTACAAAATGAATTAAGTAGAAGTCATGGCCAACAGTGACAAAACTATTATTTGTGTGAAAAATGTGAGTTGACCAATCAGTGGTCATCTTGGTTACATAGCACAAACCCATCATAATAGAGGAAGTAATTTAAGCACCTTTAGAGATTCAGAAAACAGCTGAACCAGCTCTACATGAAAATAGCGTCTGAAGTCAGATAACGAGCAGGAGACTCATTTAAAAGAGGTGGGTACATGTTTACAACTGAGCCAGCTGTGTAAGGGAGGACACTGGTGTGATAAAAACCCCTGTCCTGCCTCAAAGGATCTGCTTCGTAATGTCCTCTTCTGTTATCCATCTCAAAACTTGCCTTGTTGCTAAACAAAGGTTGGTTTGTGGTGGTCATCCTCTGGTGTTCACCCCTCTGCACCTGGGCTGTTAGCGTGCATGTCAGAAAAGCTCCTACTGCTTTGCAAATGGCTGATTGAGGCATTAAGCATTAACGTTTTAGTCTTTCACATTTCCCCCTGCAAGAGGGGGGAAGCTGAAGCTCTTGCTGTGAATACTCTACACTGTTTGAGAAGAAACATCTCGCCAGAGTATCGTACTACAAATGGGATGATAGATGAGAGGATTTCAGCTGGGGTTACGCAGAGATAGATCAGGCCCAGTGTAACCCAAGTGAAAAATTAGTTTCTGTACAATCACATGAGGCCTCACTGAACTTCTATTTTGACTGCATTTCCAAGAGTGGGACACTTGTTTAATACACAAGTCTCTGAAAGGCTTTGCATCCAAACTAGTAACTAAGCAATTACCTTGTAAGCAGAGACAGTGTTGACAATGCAATCAGGTGGCAGCGTGTAATTACACAGCATAACATCCCCGCAGTATTTTGCTCCACACCTTGCAAACTAAGTGCTGCCATAGTTTTTTCTCAAGCTGAATAAGACTCCAGAGATTCTAAACAACCGGAAAACATGATTCTCACAGCTTTTTTGTTGACATAAGTGAAATGCCTAGACAGGCCAATAAAAAAAAAAAAAAAAAGAAAGTAGAATATACCTTCTCCACTCTCTTTTATTTAGGGTAGTATGAAGTGTCTTAAAGGAAGGGTTTGGAGACCAAGCCATATATCTGTATCTTTCCCCTGGGGCAGATTCTCCAACCACTGCCAGCTGGAAGACCCACTCTCTGCACAGGCAAAATTTAGTAATTCATCATGTCAAAGAATAAGGAGAACTTCTCTGACTCTGGGGATCGATCTTAACACCCAAGGGGCAGAAGGGCAGGATATAAAGTCTCTGAGTTACTGTTAATGTTGCCTTCTAGTAATAAAGGCCATCCATTCCATCCATTGTTGTTAAAATTCCAAACCTATTGTTTTTTCCGATGAGAAAGTACCTGCACTTTTGGGATGTCTTACCCAATGCATAGGAGTAAAATAAAGGTAAAAAAGGTAAGAAAATCACCACCAGCACCAAATATTACAGGCTATCATTTCAAAAGGAGAAAAAAAACAAACCAATGTAAAACCCAAACAACTTCTCCATAATTTTAGAATAAATGTTTGTTGCACTTCTAATTTCTAGAGTTCTCCAGACAGACAGTTTAAATTGATGGCTTGTTAGTGAGGACTGGCCCCTTTGTGAGATGTTTTCAGAATGATTGATTTACAATAAAGTGGCTCCTGGTGGGTGCACGCAGGTGGAACTGATTCAGATCGATTCCACAGAAGCTGACTAATCAGCTGTTTAAACTGGCAGAGTGCTCAATGACAGAAACAGTGCAGCTATCATTTTCTATCTAAGATTACAAATTAACTTGTTCTGTTTATCCTGTATGCCATCAATACGGAGAAAAGCAGCTGAGAGGGAAGTGGGATTCCAGACTGATGGTATAAAGCCTTCCGTGCAGATGTGCTCTCGAACATTGACAATAAAGGCACAAAGGGAAATTTCATTACATATTAATGAAACCAATGGAGAGCAACACCAAAAGAGGAGGACTTCTTCAGTTAATTAACTAGACTGGGAAGTCAACAATATTTTTAAAATGTGACCACAAAAGGATAAATCAATGCCAAAATGGCCAAGAGTAAATATGTACTGTCCTACACACTCCCACACATGCTATCAGTCTGCTCCTCTCCATACATATTACATACACCCCAGAGGACCAGCATCTTTAGAGACTGGTATTTCCAGAAATGATTAATGCTAGGTAATCAACATTTCAGCCTCTAAAGTCATATCCCTGAAAACGTCATTTTTACAACAGGATGAAAAACTCCGTGGGGAACACAATGTTACCCATGTAAGTGAAAGGTGTCAGAGAGAGTGTGGGTAAGTGAAAGGAGAATAGATATTCCTTCCCTCCGAGCTGATAACAAGAGCAGGTGTGAAAGGTACCGGGCTGGGGGCCTTAGCAAAATTATTTTAACCATCTCTCATTCATCATGCTTCCTTCATGTAATATTTCTGGCATTTGAAAAATTTGTGATTTTTTTTTTTATCCTTCTTTCCCATCCCACATACACATACTCCATGTGTTAATTCAATTTAAAGCTGCAGAAAAATACCAAGTACGTCCCAGTTCAAAGGGCAGTTATCCTGTTTTTCCCAGCAGGAGGTAGAGATGATGGTGCTAAAAAATGAGGTTTAGTTAAACTACCAAAAAAGGCTCCCTTCACCAGCCTGTTAAGGCTTAGATGAAAAAAGAAGGGAGACAGAAAAAAAGTATAGCTCTCTGAAATTGTCCAGTCCTCAGCCTCTCTGCAGAGCTCTACTAATTCAGTGATAATTGCTCGCAATTTTGAGGGCCCTTTTATGTGCCTATTTATGGTCTGGGAGCAACTCATGACAACTGGGGTTAAAAACCAAACAAGCCCAATCCACCTGATGGTCATCAATACCTTACAAGCTGATCCAAACTAAAAAGAGTGATTGAAAAGTGCTGCGCTAACACCAGTGCTTATCTTATAGAAACTTAGATTTAGTTACATCAGTAACTTAGATACATCAGTCCTTTAAGCATTAAGATGACTGTCAATCTGATTTAGTACTTGCACGCATTTAAGGATCAACCCCAAATCAAAACTATTATTTTATTGTAACTTTTGAGGTACATAATATATGGTCTTACTGTCATCTGCTTTCTTCTAGCATTGATAACAGAAATTAAAATACTAAGCACATACTGACGTTAAATTTGGTGGCCTAGGAGGTAAATATCTTGACAGATGTACTGCTAAAGCTACTTTTTATTGCTACAGAAAGGAAAGTAAGACTTGATTGTCAGTAATAAAGGAAAACAATATATTGCTTGTGTTGCTACATGCATGCTAAATGTCAAAAATAGTCAAGCATGTTTTTAACATGAAGTAAGTCTGTGAAGGGCAATATATTTGTATCTAAAAAGGAAAAGCAAGACAAAACTCTTGACCTGTTCAACAACATCTCAGGATAATCAGAAAATAAATGCTACTATTCTCCAAGGAAGAAAAGGACTCTAATTTAGGAGAAAACACTTACTAGATAGGATGATTAGGAAGGCACATGCAACATTTGGACGTGTCACATTAATTTCTGTGGTGATCTGCTTTTGAGAAGATTAGCCTATTGACCTTCACTGTCTTAGCCTTGAAAAGCATTGAATGCCTGGCATACTGAAGTAAAATTTAGCTGCCTCATTGCTGGCTTCCTCATGAGTCCTCAGCCCTGACCTGAAGGGATCTTTTCTGACTCTCCATCTCCAGAGAGAAGAAATAATTCAGTGCTTCGGCACACGTAGGCCCAGCTCTCTCTTGAGCAAGCTGCCAAAGCCAGCTGAGTTATGTGTGCTCGTATTGTGATGTGGGCTTCTCACAGCAAATTGATCTGATCGTGCTTAAGTCATTTCATTTCAGACCTTCAGGTTGATATGCAGTCTCAGAGGTGAGATAAGCTACTTGGCTCTGAACTGAACAAGACATGTTTCTTCATGATAAGATTGCCAATTCAAAACCAGACAGTGCTTGGACAACCAAGCTCAGGCATTGAGCATGATCCATCACACAGAGTTTTGTTCACACGTGTGTAGTATGGAAACAGAGACACACTCCAACTTTTGATGCCTGAGACAATAAATATAACAATGTATTGCAAACAAAATCTAGCGGAAAACTCAAGGAAACAACTTATCAATTGTCCAAGTACTGTGGGATTATGAGATTATGAGAAAGGAAGAAGAATCCCAAAGCGCAACCAATTCATTCTGGGTTTAGAAAGCAACAGTAGTTCCAGGCTGAGCCAGTCCATATTGCTGGTTTCTGTTTCCTTTCACCTTTGACTGGTAATGTCACCCAATTCGCACACTGGCTGCAGACCCTTCTCTGAGATTCCTCTAAACTGATTTTTGATTGATCTAGAATATTTGAGAAAAGATTTAAATTTTTCACTATGAAAAATCAATTGCCATCTGAGTAAATGCTGTTAAATTTAAAGAAAAATATTATATAATGTGCATTTTTTGGCTGTCAAGTCAGAAGAAACTTAGCATTGGAGAAGATGTCAGCATTAATAACTCTTTTCTATTGGTGGTGATAACCTTATAATCAAGTAAATAAACTGTTAAAAATGGGCAGAGTCAGATATAAAACCAACCTAAACCTTTAGGCTCAAGCTTTGCTCATTACAGGGCATTCAAAACAATTTTGAATTGTTATTTTCAGTGGATCACTTTTCTTTGGTACACATACCTCTTTCAAGGTCCTGGACTGACCAGAGTTCATGACCATGCTCTGTGAGATTCATGAGTGTAAGAAAAATACGGGGAGAAAGAGGGAGTGAAAAACAGAGGAAATGAAGACTTGCACAGAATGGTACAAACGGTGGTAACTGATGCAAATTGTTTTACTCTAACATTTAGGGAAAGGTCTGGAAAAGACAGAAATTCTTAGTATGATGTCAGTGTCAAGATATTAAAAGAATCACTGGCATAATTAAAACAAACATTAAATTTTTCAGTGGCAGGTAGGTTCTTAAACAATAACTGATAATCTCTTCAAAATAATTTCTCCATAAAGAAGGGATGAAAAGTTCTCCCCAAGCTAGGAAGAGAAGGAGGTCAGTCCTGAAACAAAACCGTGTGTCAAAGACATTTCTTTAGGTGTGTACATAACTGTGGAACAGTCAATCATGACTGGGTTTTCAGCGCTGCTTTTAGTCTTGAAACAGCATACGTAGAGCTTAATTGCCCATGGGCAAGAGCTGAGGGAGTTTTTTTTATTTTATTTCATGAAAGACCAGATGTCTTCTCTGTTCAAAACCTTTTGGTCAAACCAAACCTTTCACTTAATATTTCTCACTGTGTTTTGTGTACAAAAGGCAGAAGAAAAGTGACATTAAATATGAAATTTTTATTAAAGATTTGCACTCTGGGGAAGCAACGTTAGATCTAAATCTAGTCAAGAATTCAACAGGGCTTTCTTCCCAGGTGGGGAAGAGGGCAATTAACATAATGCAGGAAAAGAAATTAATTTTAATAGATTAGAATATTTTATATCAAATACAAATTTGCCATTGATTTTTGCACCTGAATTCTAACAGCTATAATATATTGAAGATAGGGAAGTATAATAATAATGATGACATTAATAGCACTCTAGTGTAAAGAATTATTAAGACTTAAATGTGATACTTTTCAATAATGGTAGATGAACTGAATTTGAGACATATTAAAGGAAAGCTTCAAGCATTGATTTAATTTAGTTTTATACTCGGTAAATTGGACTACTGTCACGTCACTATCCTTAGGCTTGAAAAGCAAGAAAATGGAAGATTTCCCCCTGCCTTCCCCCAGCTTTTTTAGTTAAAATATTTCCAAGCAGTAGTATATATTTGGTGCTCTAAGCAGCATCATAACAGAGCAGTTAAGATATATTGCTTTGGCAGCAGAAATGGAAATATACCTGCCTCCTCAGAACTGCCCAGGATACATTATGAACTGGAGTCTAAAACAAGGAGTCAGGCCAGGGCTAGCCACATAACACCCTTATGTGCTAGATCTGCAAAATGACATTTGTCTATTTGTGTTTACAAAAGCAGCTAGCCTGATTGGGAAGGCCCTTTCGTGTTTTGTCAATGAGAATTAAAAATGTTAACCGTAAAGCCCAGGTCTTATGAGGCTCTATGTATGACATGGCATGTTACAGTTCTTCATCAGAAGATATTTAACTTATGAAAAGATAAAAATAATAGAATCTTTTATAATAATAATAACAACAACAATTTGCAATGTTTTCAATGCCTTTCAATAATTTTTGATTTCAAATTTCTGCATGATTCTTTAAAGAGGAGTCTCCTCCTGTAATGAGAAAAAAAGAAGGTCAAGTTTAGGAACATAGCCTAAATGGGCCATTAAGCCCCGAAAAAGGAAAATGAACAGGGAGGCTGCTTTGGGCAAGAAGTGCAAAATACCATCTACCAGTCACTATTTTAATAGAATTTGAGTTATACTGCGAGCTTCATGTCAAACAAGTAAGAACAAATATATCTTAAGCCTGGTGCTAAAGCCTGTCTTTTCTGACATGGGTCACCAAGAGCAGCGTGTTGCTCCAGCTGGTACAAAGCATAAAAATAAACTGTCCAGATTTGCTGCCTTGTTTTATCTCAGAGAATGAATTTTGTTAATTTTGCTGTGGAAGCAAAGTTATGATAGTCTTGAGTTTTCAGGCCCAACATCAGCAATAGAAGGATGGAAAAAAGCTTGCCTCTCCACAGGTATTATCCCAGTAGTATATTCCAATGTAAAGAGACAGTGTAAAACCCTGAGATCTACAGCAAAACACACAGGCAGAAATTGCATGACTGTATTATTATTTCACATTTAGCTAAGATCCACACAATTCCCTAATATCAACTTCAAGCAATTTACTATCACAACCTGTGGGCATTATTTCCCTAGTAAAATATGAAGAATTTTTTTTTTTTAAGTGGTTCTTGAGACACTTGTTTTCATGAAGTTTCAACTGTGGATAAACTTGTTTTACACAAGATAATAGGTTTGGGGGTTCCATTAAGCTCCTTACAGAGGAAATTAGACCTCTGTAGTTTTTATATCACTGACTGGCCTTAGCAGCCAAGGACTCCAAAAGGAGAGCTTAATTGTGCTGATGGAAGAAGTAACGAGATAAATGGAACAAGTACCTGTGCTCAGTGGTTAAGTGCTAACCTGTGGTTACCAAAATGGGCTGAGGAGGTAGCTTGCCTCTGTCTACCACTTTCCTGCTTCTGAAAGGAGCTGCCCAATTCTCCCTCAATGTGTTAGTCTTCCTGGAGTAATGAAATCACACGTATACATAATTTTCCCTGTGCTAAATGTGATTTTGAGAAGGTGACAGGCACATTAAGTATTCCACTCAGGCAGAGCACTGAAATTACTATTAGATGAATTTCAGGTGACATCTGAGTTCCCTCTCTCACTGAGGGCCATTAGAGCCATGAGTGCTCAAAGATTGCTGTCTCTGTAGCGATAGGAAGAAATTTTTTTTGCACCAAGGAAGTATGTGCAGTATTTTGAGGCACCTTGCAGGAGAAAACACTGTACTTGAGGTGAAAAATTACCTGTATGTAAAAAAGTTGCAATTACTACTGAATGCAGAGCTTAAAAAGGCAAGCTGGAGTTTAACAGAGCTGAGCAAGAGACAAGCATTCTTAAAATGCAGCAAGTATTGGATATTGAGGACGATGCTGGATCTAGACTAAAAGTAATCAAATTTGGGAGAGCAGTTACCTGGGAAGATTTCCCCACGACCCCAGGCAGGAGCTTACCAGAAGCCCTGCATTTGCCAGGAGAGGGCTGTGTCTGGGGGCTTGGTTGTCCAGCAGGCCGGACAGCAGGACAAAGCTTTCTGTTCTGGATGTGGTCTTCATGGACCCATGTGGTGAGATCACACCCGAGTTTCACAGGCACTGACATGAGCTCCAACAGAGATCAGAAAACAACTCTCTGCGTTGGTTCTTCAATTTCCACTGTGATGTTACAATATTGTAACACTGCAATTTCCAGTGTTACTTCCCACTTTAAATAACAGGCTCAGATGTTGAAGGAGTAACTTAGAAACTGAATAGGAGCCTGAGATTCTGAAAAATAGATTTCAAAATCAGTCTTAACTGAGACTGTGATTAACAGCTTTCTGGGAAAGTACTGACCAGGGTTTGAAACTTGTAATTTAATGATGCGGAGAGGAGTTAGAGGAGAAGTTGCTCAAGTGTTTCTTTAAAATAAGCTATGCAGAATAAATAATGTAAAAATTAAAATACACCATTTTGAAATAGAAAGCTTGCAATCTTTCCTCTTACACAGTGTAGAAAAGAATTTTTCTATTATTTTTTTCACAGTGTATGCATGTGGTTCTATGTAAATTGCATCCCTTGAAATATAATAACACTTCTTAATGAATGCTTATGTAAAAT
Source organism: Oreocharis arfaki (assembly GCA_013398015.1). Taxonomy (NCBI): domain Eukaryota; kingdom Metazoa; phylum Chordata; class Aves; order Passeriformes; family Paramythiidae; genus Oreocharis; species Oreocharis arfaki. The sequence continues at coordinate 712,575 of VZRR01001456.1, read as the reverse complement.
ATTGCCTTATGACACCAGTCCAAAAACTGGCATTGCTAAACATGTAAAAAAATGAATAATATAATTAAAGGGTGTACTGATTCACAGAAGTTGGCCAGAGAATTAAGATGAGTAGCTTTTGAAGCTATTGTTCAAGCTACCATATCAATACAAAAGAAATTTTTAAAAAAAGAAAAATTCCAGCTGTTATTGACTTAAATTACCTCTAACTATATATTGAATATGCAAGCAATATAGTAGAAAATTAATCTCACCAAATATAAGCCATTTAAAATTAGCTAGCTACTGTAGGCTAGTTGTCAAGTCTTCAAAACTTCAGCATCATGAATCTCTCAATCTTCCATCTGCCAGCTCTGGTTGGACTCCATTATTAAAAGCTCCACTATTCTTCATGACAATTACTTAACTTTGTAAAACTCTTCATTGCCAATAGTTAATGAACAATATTGAAGTTTTAACTTAGTCTCAGTCTGAGAGTCAGATTTGTACCTCAATTTTAAAAGTCCTTCATAAGTCAAGCTTTTGTACTGAACATCTGGTAGATAGAATACGACCAGGATCTCCAAGAAAGAGATTGTCTTTTTAATTATAAAACTTTATGGATTTGAAATACCCTGCTAAAAATAGTCACTATTCAGTCCAATAATCATTAATTACACGACCTGCACTGAATTTTGAACACTGAGGAAACATGACAGTATTATTTATTTGGAATTTAAAAGTTTAGCAAATGTATCAAATCAGCAGCACCTTTAAATAGCATATTCATTGGTAAATTCTCATGAAAAATCATTCACAACGAGCAAATGAGATAACTTCATCAATATTAACAGAACAGAGTCCTTCATAAGTAGGGTGTCTGAACATCATGTTAGTGGAATGATCTAGCTTTAGCTATGGAATTGCAAAAATACTTCCATTATTCATAATCTTTTCTAAGGCACATTTTTTCAAGTATAGAGTATGTTTTCTCACTTGTAACTTCATCTCACAGGGTTTTTTACACATCTATCAGAAGTTAAAACAAATCTCCTGCAGACTTTTACCTCCAAGATGGCACACTCATTCTTAGTGAGGCTTCAATTGCCTAAATTTGCTACATGACTGTCAAATCATTAAGAACTGAATTTAATGTGTATTTCAGGATCTCTCTGGCAAATGCTTTTAATTTTATACATGTCATGTAAATCCATAAAACAGCATGATCTAAAACTCCTAACAAATTTATTAATGAATATTTAAATATGCATGTGTTATGTGGTTTTCAGTTAATTATACGGCAATATTGTCTCATATACACCTTAATTAAATTAATTATTGATTAGTGCGCTTTCCACTGATATTCCATTAACACACAATAACTGTCTCTTTCTATCTGGATGAAGTTTTAATTAATTAAAATGTGGCTGGAAGTGCAAAGTTAAGGAAACAAATTCAACAGCAGAATCATTTAAATTCAAGTAAGTGAATAAGAGTAAAAATTTTAATTACATTAAAAAAGAAGAATTAGCCATGAAACTACTTTGGCAGCTTAAAGTAATTGATTTAATAAAGGATTTCTAAAGGATTACAGTTTTAACAGCAGTAAGAATGATTCTGTGTATGTGGCAATATAGGAGAATTCTGGAAGTATTCTTGTTGTATTTGTAAGATTATATCCTTGCTTTTTTTCAGACAGACTCCCTCCTAGTTTAAGCAGCATCATAGATTTCTAAATATGTCATAATGACTGTTTATTTTCAAACTGATCAGCTACAAGCTATTTCAATAGGTTGATGCTGTAATTCTCATATGATCTGGCAAATAATTCACAGTACTTTTATGTTGTCATTAACTGTCACATTTCTTGAGTTAAATATGAGTCCTGTCAATTGAAAGTCAAGAAGCTGCTTCTAAATTTCTCAATTTCATTAGCAATTGATTCAAATCCCTTCCATAAAAGACTCTGGACTGACATATGAATTGCAGTGGTTCCACAGTTTATTGATTAATTAAGCAGGCTATAAGACTCACATTCAGCTACTTATTAATCTTAAAAATCTTGCTTCATTATACAAGGCTTTCTAATTATTATGTGTAAATACTGTATTTATCTTTTCTGAATTTTGAAAGAAGTTAATTGGTGGGAAAAAAACCCCCTCTTTTTGATTGGTAAAGCTGTTCTCTAATCTATAGGCAGACCTGAAGCAGTTTTAGAGCTCTTTGACAAAGTGGACTGTAAAAGGAAGTCAAAATAAAAATACACACTTATTTTAAAAATGGAAAGTAATGTCAGCATGTGATGCTTGAGCCATGTACAGTGCAACAGCACAGTTTATGTATTGAACCATGTGCTTTGTGTTTGTTTGTATATCTTTCATGTGATATGGTATGTAATTTGGATGTAGGAAAACCAAACTTAAATCCTCTTCCATTGACCTTGTCAGTAAAGAAAATTGGACAGAAAATTGACTTATGTTTAACCAGACAAAAACCATAAATATAAGAGAGAGTACTCCAAGAGAGTAGCTTGATGATTTGATAGCGACTCACTGACTTGACTAAAGTTAAGTTTGAATAATACAGTTATTTTTTGGTTTTTTGAAGAAGGAATCAATAAATGTAGTTCTTCAACTGAATTATTCCAACTTCCCTTTTCTTGAGTCACAGTGGCTCACCCAAACGTTAACAAATTAGTTTGCTTGGTGTCTATTGTTCTAAAAAATATCTACAAAAAGAGGGATCCCAGAATTCCCCTTTGCTAATGTTCAGCTCCAGCAAGCTTCTCCAAATAATGTTGAAAGGCAACATTTTTGTTTGAACTGTAGTTTTATGCAGATGCGTCTATCAAAGCCAAGGTCCATGCTACACTCATCATAAACCTATTCTAAGACATAGTGCTCACTTTATGAAAATGTGATCTCTTCAAAGGAAGACTGAGGGAGAGGAGCGCATTCCATTGCATGGTATAGCCCCAGAGGTCAAAGGAAATGCCTGCCTGGGAAGGCTAATAAGGGATGGGAGTTGCAGAAGCTCTGAAACAGCAGCTCCACCACAGCAGGTCATAGCTGTATCAGCAGAACCTAAGTCCTGGTAACAGCCCAGAGTCCCATCTGCTGAAATTAGATATTTTTAATCAAGTGCCAGAGGCATGTAAGATTGTAAATCCCATAGACTTTTAGTGTCAGTAATGCTGCTAAATGCCTTAAGCACCTTTGAAAATCCCACCTTGGCCTATTCTGTCCATTGGCTGTTCTAAGAAGTACCATATGTGGTTTAATAACTATAAGCAAGCTGAATTTCAGCTTTTCATCTCAAGATGTCTTCTTGAGAGAACAAATTGATTTTGTGGATTATCAATTTTAAGCTCATGAAGAGCATAGTTAGAGGTTCCTAGCAGTTTGGGGATCTGCACATTTAAGTAAGGCTGTGCTGAAGAGGCTTACCTGTCCAGGACTGGGGTCGTATGGCCGCACTGATTTATTTCTGTATCATTTTTGGAGCAAGGCTGGCAAGGCTGCAGTGAACTGGGTGTCTCAGCATTTGTGCTCACTTTAATCTTGCAGTGACATGGCTGACACAGCTTTACACCTCTGTAGCATTTCACAGCCAGTGACAGAGTCATATTCACAGAGGAAAAGTTTTCCCCATCCCGTGTGACTGCAGCAACTTCAGTAAAAACTTTAAGGGCCTATTGTTTTCAAGACATTACTTTTATTGGAATGGAGGTATCAAATCAACATGTCTTCACAGTCAGAAACTTTCAGTTGCACTCTTTTACTTCTGCCTCCTAAATGAATCCAACATTAGTCAGGCTCACTACACTTCATTGCAAGTTAGCAGTGTAATGTATTTTACAGTCTTAGGGAATGCAAAGAAATAAATTCAGGCACTCGTAATTTGGAATTACAATAATTAAGTTTGCTTGAAAACAGAAGGTATAAATTAATAGGATTCAAAACATCGCAAATAGCTACATGTGGTTAGCTTCAGGTGTCAAAACATAGTGCCATTGCCCACAAGATTGTTGCTTCCACCAGATACATCCCATGAGAACTAATACAGCAGTTTCATTCAATTGGTCTATATACATTATTCATGTGACTCTGGGGTAATTCTGGGTTCATTAGAGGGGAAGGGGCAGCAGGTTTCCTCACTACAGAATACACAATGCTGAACCTAAGTTGCAGCACCTTTCTAGACAGGAGTTGTGAGAAAGAAAGAATTGGCAAATATTTTAGGGAAGAATAATAAAGAATGAATCAATTTCTTATGGCAGAAAAAAACTTCTGAAAGTAATGAGAAGGTAATATCAAGTTTTAGTACAGCCTAGGACCTCCAAAGACTCACCTTACATTTATTAGATGCTTGTCTTCCGAAAGGAATACTCAGATATGAGCATGGTGATTTCATTACAGTGCATCCTCTTTCTTCCTGCATCACTTTTCAGCACAGAGAGCTTCAAAGATACTGGTAGGACACCAGTTGGCTCCACCTATTGCCAGCTGGAGAGACTTCCAGCCACTACCAGAAATACGCAGTTATCCAGTCTATTGAGTTTTCTACAATAATGGAAAGATATCAGGGAAAGAGACCAGTAAATGTCCTGTAAGTCATACTAACTCTACTTGATTTTGTAAACAAATCTTAGCATGCCAGATAAAGAGAAATGGAAATTATAGTGGTATAAAATCCATCTAGCCCAAAAGACACATTTTTAAATTTACTAAAAGTAAAGAAGAAACAAGATTGAGGCTAGAGACCAACTTGTTGGTCCTTATGTATTACAAAACTTTAAGCAGCCTGTTAGTCTGAATATTTTTTAAGCAAATTACAGTGGGTTTTTCACAGCTTTGAGAAATCTTATTCATGAGCTGTTACTTTGACTACTTCAAAGTAAATGCTTTTTTCCTTTTGATTAAAATACAATATTGCACAGTCCTTTACACAAACTTGCCATGAATATTTTAGTATATGATTTTACAGCCATCACGGACATGTGATCTACTGAGGAAAGTGTAAGATTAATGCACACTTGCATGCCTTATTCAGAAACATTTCAAATGAGTCTGCAACTTGCACACAATGATCAAACACCAGCAAGAATTAGAACACACTCCGGTTGTCATAAAGCGAACTGATTGTCATCTCAATGAGAGTTGGATTTATAAGATGGCATTAATAATGAAATACTTTCTGCATTCCAATATAAACAGATATTTAGATCACAGATGGTAATCGCCTTAACTGTTACAGTCAATTGAGTGAATAATGCAATCTATAACAGGGTTCACAGATGAAATGGAATTTGTAGTTGTTAATTTTTACTAAGAAGTCAAAGAAGACTTACATGTCGAAAAAATATGCAATAAAAACAAAGTCTCCTATTTCCTCTCTGTATTAATTCATGCTCACATAATAAAAGAGAAAAATGTGTATGGTTTATATAGGGAAAGGAGACATGGAGAAGTGATTTGAAGTCAGATTGTGCATTAAGAGTTATGAGATACACATTCTCATCTGCAATGTAAAACAGACTTAGCTCTATTTACTCTCACTCTCAGCTTAATCAATAAATAACGTTTTCCATGATACGATGCGGTGAACTGCAAGACAATATCAGCAAAGGCTCTTTTCCTTTCCTTGCCAACAAGTGGGTCTACTCTTCGCTCTGTGGTGGAATACACAGAAAAATTTTAAAGACTGCTACATCCCAACAGAAAGTGCAACAAGTCCATCATGAACTTCTAAGAAATGTCTGTTCTCTAAATTGTGTGGTGCATAGACATAATCAAAAAAACCATCAAACATAATTTCTTACCACAAAAAAGAATCAAGGTGCTCCCCAAATTTGCTAGCAAGACTACAAGTAGTTAATCTGAGCAGTTTTTCTCTTTATAAATTTAGAATATGGAAAAGTATTGAAAATATACTCAAAAAGAGAATTTAAAAGAGAACAGAAAAAAACCAGAAACAGACTGGAGAAGTTGCAAAAGAAACTGATCAATGTAGTAATAAGACATTTAAATTAATAAATCAAACCCCAGACTTGATCTTGAGTTTGGTGTGCCTGTTAGTGGTTTGTATTGATCCAAGAGAGGGAAGTCAAGTCAGGAATGTGGCCACAAGAATTATACTTACTCTTGGTTTAAAAAGTAGTTACAGCATACCCTTGACAACCTGGAAGATTTTTCTGACAGGGATATCTTGAAGATTCCTGACTGAAGAAGAAAAGGTAGTACGTATATGTATCTCTGTATATCTGTATATAGAGATATATATCTTAAGGTGAAGAAGTACATGTGATTCCCTACTCTGTAGCCACAGCCAGAGCTGTGGACATTCTGCTAAGCTTTAGAAACACTGTCACCTGCTCCTATCACCCGGAGTTCTGAGCTGTGTCACACGTATCACCTGTGCTGGAAACCCCCAGAACACAGCTGCTGTTTCCTGAGTGCACTCCTTTCCACTTTGAGGACACCTGTTGGTATGGTCATAACTTAGGTTCAAGCAATCAAATGCAGGAAAAGACTAAAGAGCTCTTAAGGTGTCCTGCTGAATGAAAAACAACAGTGTACTCCCCGTAATAACAAAGGAAAAGCGACTTGAGGGGCAGTGTCATAAAAGTATGAGCTGAACTTCAGCCCAGATGCTGGATGCAAAGTCCTGCAAAAGTCTTTACGAGTAAATAAAAGTTTGTGCTGTCCCTCTACATAAGGGGAAAATGTAACTAAAGGAAAATATAAAGTGTACTGTAAGAATCAAAAAACTTGTGGAACAAAACAGAGCAAAGAGGCAAAAATAAAGTACTATAGCATAACATTATTTTTATTGCTATGTATTATTATGCAATGATAGTGTGTGTTTCTGAATGGTGCAGGTAGAACTAGGTCCATTCCCTATGGTTGCCTAAAATGATTTTCCACTGCAATGTTAATTATGGCAGATCAGGTAGAGCCACAAACAATAAATTATTTATATCCTCTCCTCAAAAAGCCAGCCAACCAAAAAAAAAAACCCAAACCACAAACCCAACCCACTGTTTAACTATCCTTTGTTATGCTAGAAAAGGCACATTTTCAATGAAAAATTCAGAGGAATAATTGTTTATATTCTTACTCTCCAGAATCTTCACCTGACTGCTAACAGATTTATACTTTCCCAATTGACTTCAACAGAAATGCCTTTGAGAAAGTCTTATTTTATGTGACTACAAAATGAAGAACAATTAATACAGAATAACAATAATAACAGCCTAAAAAAATATTTGGAAGAGCTGAGGCTTCTTTGTGCTGCACAATAGGATCCCCTCATGTTAAGTATTCTTATGTTTTTCTATCATCAGAAGTACAATAGAACAGAATTGAAGAGATCCACAAAACGGAAATAGGGAGAAGCATGATGGAGCATACATCTATTGTAAACTGGGAAAATTTCATAGTTATTCAGTTTGGAAAAGCTGGATAGCTACAGGATACTTGAAAACCAGCAAAATTGCAAACAGAAAAGTGAAAAATGATCAGATTTTAATTTGAGAATATTTAGTGCCCTGCTAAGAGAAACAAGGGGAAAAATCATAAAAGAAAATTCAAAACCAAATAAATAAGATACTTTATGCACAAGACACAGCTGGCATATCTTTATATCTCATATATGGTGAAGTACTAGTAAAATTTTTAATCTTGGTATAAAGGATCCTTTAATGCTACCAGACCAGCCACTGGAAATTCTAATTGAAAATGTGTTTGTACTGGTTTCAGCAAGCAAGTAAATTCCTGCCAGGAGAGAGAGCAAATATTGTGACTGTTGAAGTCTCACCTGAAAAAAAAAACCTTACAGCAGCATCAACCAGTTGGCCAACATCAAGCAGTTGTTCAAATTGGAACTACTCATTCCATTTAATGCAAGTCTGGGCATACCACAAGAGGGATTTATTTTGCAAAACCTCTTTGCCCTTTCTGTGTTGAATATTCTGGCCCTGTAAAACTGTATACTACAAACAAAAATAATGATCTCAACCACTGACATTACAATAAGTTGCCACTGCCATGCCAGTAAAAACTTATTTATTATTTTACAAATCCTTTGTCCAAGGAGGTTTTAATTGCATGAACCCGACCTCCAACAGTCTGACTGCAGATATGGTCTAATATGTCTCATATTAGTATCTAGTGGCCATTTTTCATTCTCACCATTTTTACAACGGCAGAAAAACTGTCACATTTTATGTCTGATCACGCTTTAAAAGGGCCCCTGGGGAGATGGAGCAGCTCCGTGAATACATGGCATAACAAGAGTTGCCTAAGACTGTTCTAAGGTAAAGCTGAAATACAACAAGCTGAGCCATGGAAAGCAAAATACATAATCAATACAAGAGCTGACTCATGTCTCAAAAAATGGACTTTTTTAACACACTTTTTGAACGTACGTGTGTGTTTGTGCAAGACTTTCAATTCATGTTCCGTGAAGACAAGTTCCCAGCTCGATTATAGGAAAAATCATCCCATCTTCTTCCAGACTCAGATTCAAGGCAGCAGCTGGTCTACTTGCAGTTTGTCCTACTTCGCGTGTAGTGTCAAGTTATCTTTTTGTTGGCCTAACCTTAAAATTCACACTTTGTACCTAATAATATCAATGCCTCAACAGGGATTTTTTTCTGTCCTTTTAAACTGTAGAAACAGCAAGATTGTGTGAAGGACAGAAGTACCACAACTGAATAAGGAAACTTAATGGACACTTTGTCTTGCTGTTTTACCAGAGCTTGTCTCTTTTCAGCAGATTCTTCACTAACTTGGTAGCTTTAGTAAATAATTTGTGAAGTGTGGAGTTATAAAAAGTTAGTCTTTAGTTGCCAGACAATCTTTCCATGCAACACCAGTCATGCAGTTGGTTTAAAATTGGCTACTGGCTTTAAAATTGCAGCAGAAATCTGATGGGTTCATATCCTCATATTTTATTCAAGCATATCACAAAATCTCAGACTATGCTGAGTTGAAAGGGACCCTCAAGGATCACTGAGTCCAGCTCCTGGCCCTGCACAGCACCATCCCCAAGAGTCACACCATGTGCCCCAGCGTGTTGTCCAAACACTTCTTGAACTCTGTCAGGCTGGTGCTGTGACCACTGCCCTGTTGAGCCTGTTCCAGTGCCCAACCATCCTCTGGGTGAAGAACCATTTCCTGCTATCCAACCTAAACCTCCCCTGGCACAGCTTCAGGATGTTTTCTCAAGACCTATCACTGATCACCAGAGGAGAGATCAGTGCCTACCCCTCAGCTTCCCCTTGCGAGGATGCTGAAGACCACGGTGAGGTCTCTCCTCAGTCTCCTCTTCTCCAGGCGGAACAGACCGAGCAACCTGCGCCACTCCTTAAATGGCTTCACCCCAAGGCCCTTCAGCTCCTTCATTACCCTCTTTTGAACTCTAATAGCTTCGCATCTTTCTTACATTGTGGTGACCAAAACTGTACACAATATTCAAAGTATGAATATGAACCAACTCTCCAAGAAGAGGCTTAATGAGTAAAGCAAGAAACTTAGTGATTAGTTTATCAAACAGGGTTTAGATTATAATGAAGTCCTTTAATACACTAGAGCAGAACCATGCCAACTAGTCCTCAGGCCAGCCTGTCACACAGCTCTCCTGGCTGGTTCTTATGGGAAAGACACTCCCTTTCCTCACTCTTCTGAATATCAAGCTCTTATGAGGATCACCATACAATCTAACCAGGAAAATGTTGAGGCGGGCTTCAAGGAAAGAGGATGCAGTTTCATTCATCTTCAGATCTGGAATTTAAAATTTCTCTCTAAATTCAACTATTTTGCATTAGTCACCAACAGCTATGTGTATTGTTCACAGAAGAACAAAAAACCAAACAGAATAAAGAGGAATCCTTGAAAAGGATAAAGATTTTCCCAAAAGGACAAATACCAACATTCTAGGGGAAAAAATGTCCCACAAAGGTTCTCACTTTTGGCTTGTAAAACCTAAGGACTTGGTTTGATTATGGAGGAGTATTCTAGGATGACATTGAATGCTTAGCACTGGAACAATAATTGTGAAAATACTTCATCAAAAATATCAATAAACTTCCATTAGATCTTGCATCTTTGTTAAAGTGAAGAACACACGGAGTAGTTAAATAGAGAAGGACTCAAAAATGGTTTTTCTTCTGAGGTGCCAGAAAATTAGCATTCAGGAAAACACCTTCCAAATGTAAACACCTCCACTTCAATTCTTGAACAAGACCAAGGCAACTTTTAGTAGATTGACAATAAAAATTAAAAAAAATTAAGCCTAAATATTCCGTTTTAGCCTAAAGGGTCTCATTCAAAGCTATGTATTGAAAAAAAAAAGCTGATTACACTCTTAATTTCAGTGCCATTAAGGGCCACTTTGGCTGCAAGCCGTTTCCTTCTTGGCTAAATCAACATTCTGATGCCATATAAGTATTTTTGCAATATGCTGAGCTTTCACTTTGAAATACACTTCAGTTCAAACTAATACAATAATCCTACATTCACTCTGTCCTCAATTTGAATTGCAGGTAATGTAATATGGATATAGCAGAAAACATACTGCCTACTAGCAGTTTTACAGTGAATGTTTTCTGGAGCCTGGAATTTTAATATTTATTTAACTGAGCACCGCATAATACTCCTTCAACTTCAAATACTTCCACTTACACATAGTACATATTCTTGTCTTTTCCTGTCTGATTTCTTTGTATGGAAACACATTTTATTTAATACATGAAATATGTATGTAGCTCACACATAAATACATTTCTAAATGCCTAAGATTAACACCTAAAAATTTTTAACATTGGGAATACTACTAATTATATTTATTTATGTCTGGTTATTTAATGTTGGAAACCTAAGGCTTTTTTACTAAGCAAGAAAGCATCTGGAGCATAAGAGAATGACAGGTTTGTTTGGATCAGGAAAGGAGAATTCCTGGCTCTATTTTTTCTTCTATGTAACAAGCAACTACCTGTGTATTGGGCTGAATGCAGAAGATGAAGGAACCTTTTTTTTTTTGTCTCAATCAGAGAGTTTCTTCTATGTAATAGAACCAAGAATAGCTCTGCACCTTTGAAAACCAAAAAGTGAGGGCATTGCTCCCTTACCATGTCAGACCCTGACTAATTCCAGAGCTGATTCACTGCCTTTGCTAAGTAACATTAAACTACTGCTATCCAGAATTTTCATTGTCACAACAGAGGACTAGGAAATTCCAACCAAATAAAATTTTTAAAAAAGCTCAGAAGGTGCACCTGACAAATATTTTCTAAGCCAGAATTCATTATATAAACATTCTGGCTCAAGTAAGGAGCATATTATAAACCAAAACATTTTCTGAGCGTTTCCCATGCTAGGAATAACCCCAGGGGCCAACAAGAAATAACTACAAACGCAAATACAGGGGCACATATTCTGCCTCTCTAGAACACGTCTTCACAAAAGAATTTGGGACATTCTATATTTGTGAAGTGTTTATTCCTCTCCATTGAAAGGGAAGGTAATCATAACCATAATCATCTTTGACCATAGCACAGCATGTGAAATAGTTAATCAGTGGGAAAAGCCTCAGATGGTTGCCCTTTTTGTTCTAGATGATGTTACTGGAAAACCTTCCTAGTTTGTGTTCTGAGATATAAGTCTTCCAAAGACCGTGATTTTTGCATACCTTTTTCAAAGGCAAATGCCACAAAGAGCATTCACCCTGTACTGTGAATGAAGTGCTAAGACACTCTGACAATACCTCAGGTAACTTAGAATCAAAGCAGAAATATTAATGACTCTGTGATCAGATAAAAACTGATTGCAACATACGGGAAATATTCCTCAGTACTTTGTCAAATACTGTGAAAGGCATTTCATTGTTTATTAGGTTAAACAAGGAAGTCAATAAGACACTTCTGTCAATAACCTAAACTATTAGCTGATGATTGGATGATTGTGTATTGGATGGAATTGAGAGAAATGGTAGGTTGCTGCAGCTAAGCACTGATTTCAACATCTCCTTCAGTCAGATTTCTTATGATATAATACATCCTAGGCCTGGGTAGCCTTGCAACACTTAAGATGAAGAGTGAAGAGTAAAACTGAAATAATTCTTAATTTTCAAATAAAACCCCTTTTCTGTAAAGTGCTACTTCTATAGCACCATTCTTTCATTTGCAGCCCATGGCCCCTAGATAAGAGCTCAGCCTGTATTGACATGTTTTCATACAATATTTTCCAATTACTAAGCTGTGTATGAAAGATGATTCTTCACACAAAAAAAACTTTGAAGATTTTCCTTTCTTCTCATCAAAAATCAATGTACAGGAAATTGCTCAAATTTGTCAGAATAACCACTTCTGTTGCAGCTTAATCATTAGACCGAGCCTGGAAGAGAGCCCGCTACGCTACCTTTTCCAAGGAAACAGCTATCATGTCTTCTAACCTGTTAGAATTATTTTCTTCATATCAGTGGCTCTTTTTCACTCTTCTTTTTGCCGAAATCGCTGCTGGAACCATGCTTGTTTAAACCAAATGTGGTGTACTAAGAAACTAATTTCTAGAGACAGTAAAGATCACACACTCAATATACCAAACACAAGAAGGAAATGGCTGAGAAAAATATGCTTGCACTGAACAAGTGAGAATTTAGAATCGTGAGCTGTGAGATATGTCTTCCACTTGCCATTACCCTAAAGCTACAAGGAAAGAGGGAAAAAATATTAGTTACAGGCTGCTACACTTTCAACATGATGAAGAAAATGCTCCATATATCACCTAACCCTCTTCTCTCCAAAATACAGTTTTTCCTTATGGACATACATGTCTCTAGTATGAGTTTGGTTTGTTTTTCCTCCCTTCTTGGTTTTCTTATTTCTTTCTTCAACCAGAATCATCCTAAATTACTGGCAAGCTACCTAAGTCAAAGAGCAAACGTTACAAAAAAACCAAAACAAAATAAACAATGGCACTTTCTTCCTTCAAGTAAAGAAGCTACCTGGGCCATAAAATATCAAATCAAGGCAGGAAAGTGCCCTAAGCAGCCACAGCCCTTCTGCTGCTGCTGGCCAAGCTATACAGATCTACCTGTAAATCTTGTAAGTCTAACGAATTGCCAGTGATTAATATTATTGAGGTGGAATGTACTTCATTGAAATATTCAGTGTCTCATATCAGTGTCACACACCAGAGCTTTAATGGGATCAAGATGCAACAATAATAGTTTCCATGACAATGCAGCACATGCGTTCAGCAGCACCTCCCTGGGTAAACAGTAATCCTTCAGAAAAACAAGAAGGTCATTACAGCAACTTGTCAAATCAATGCAGAGAATGTCTGAGCCGATTAAGGCATCTTCTCTCAGCTCTGACACGGTGTCAATAGTGCTGGGCCACTAGTGCTCAGTCAGATGACTGAAGTGAAATGCCCATCAGTCAGGGAGCTGAGGTGGACTAATGATTCCCTGTGCTGCCTATTAGAACTACATGACAACTCAATCCTGTTTGCTTAAAAAAAAAAAAAAAAAGAAATGACCTTGTTGCTTTGTTTGAAGCTGAATTAAATTGACAACAGCAGCTAATCTTTACCTAGGGCGATTAACAGAATTAAAGAACAACAACAAAGGCACACAAGGTTTTATGCTTTATATTCTTAGTTTGATAAAGCTTGCAGTCCACTAGGGTCTTTACAATCGAGTAGATTGTAAACATGTATTCCAAGCCAAGCTATATTTGAATGGATTTGAATTAATCTGTTTGTGAGAGGACTCTATTTTGAGTGAGTAAATGTGCAGGGACAAGGCATGGTCTAAATACAGCAATAATCAGCCAGTGGTTTGAAAAAAAAAAAAAGAAAAACAAAACCAAAAGAAATTTTCAAAGGAAATGTTTAAGGGGAAAAAAACCTACACGTGTGGGTTCTACACCAGGTAAGGAAAGGATATATTCAAGAAGAACATTACTTTAAAAATGCTTTAGAGATGTAGCTTTTAGTGCAAATTTGCTGTGTCACAGTATATTCCCCAAAATGCAGGACTACAGTATGTACCTTATTGTTTTATAGTGATCATGAAAATATTTAACAAATATTCAGTATAAAGGAAACATGTACAAGCATGTAGGTATGCATGTTTTCCACCTGAGGCCATTCTAAAATGATAAGCTTGATGAAAGTCCTCATGTCCACATCATGTTTCTCAGCAGTTTATCAGTTTACATTACTGACCTACTCAATCAAGAGGAAAACAGAAGTGACGAGGAGGAAAGAAGAATCCTGGGCAGATTGTTTTATCTATGTTAAAGAGAAAATCTGAGTTGTTAGTAAAACTGGGAGATTATCTTTCTTTATTCCTCTCATTCACGTATTTTCTTAAAGATGTGCTTTTACCCACAACATTGGCAACAAAGTTGATTTTACTCCAACCCGTGAGGCTCCTGAGAAACATGCACCACACACCTTTGAGTTCTGGATTGCACCAATGAAAAGGACAAAGAGATGTGCAGCTGCCCACGTTCTTTTCACTGATGCCTCAAAACCCAGCAAAGCCACAGTTAATTAATGTTGCTGGACTTTGAAAAAAACATCATTTCAAGAGCATACATCAGATGATGTGAATAGGGTTCAAATCTACAGAAAATCTACAGTAAAAAATGATACAAAGCCTGTAGAAAACCTGCTGCAGAGCAACAAGCATGATGAGGACAAAGGGGATTTATGTTTACCAAGACATAAGTCATTGGAAGGACTAAATAGCTCAAGGGACTGGTACTGAGTTTGAAAGCTTTTCACCTCTTAGTATCAAACTCAAATCTAGCCCCAAGCTGTAGCTATTGAAGGTCATTATCAGCCAGTGGCTGTTCAATACTGTGAAAACAGCCCAATTCTCGCTGGACAGGGAGTCACATTTCAAAGACAGCAGCATTTCTGAGGTTCATTAGAACCCATAATTTTAGTTTCAGCATAAAGCACTTTATCAGCTGCTGAGCATCATGCCTTCCAGAGGCTGACAGATCAGACAGGAAAAGTTTGCAGTGCTGCCACAGTGATGGCCGTGCTGCATGCAACAGACACTTTTATCACTATGTCTCAAATCTAGCAGGCTTTGAACTGTAACTGCACAAGTTAGAAAATATAGAATACATTAAAATATTTCAGTGCTTGATTCTGGTTTTATTCAAAAGGCAGTGACAATTTTAAAACAGTGGCTCATTCACACAATCTCAAATAGCAAAAGACAAGCTTTTAAGATTGAATTCCCACCAACATTTGCAGTGAAAGCAAGCCTTAGACAGGAAATACATAAGCTTAGACTTCCTCTTGAAGTTGTTGTTCTGGGCTCTAAACAATTTATTACTGGTGTATCATATGTAGTAATATGTGCAATGCTTACTTTAGTTCTTTCAATATTAGTTTTTATATTGTGTATTTCTCCACACCAGTTGACAATTGCACTCTTATCTTGATTAGTTTATGTTGCACGAAAAGTTCACATCAGAGTTCAGTTTTACATAATCGGGTAAAGCACTAACATGTCAGTAAGTCTCTGCAGTTTGCTTTCAGGCAAAGTAAAAATCTGCTATTCAAGAAGAAATTTAACTTTGTAGCATGGAATTTCCAGTGATATAGATGACCATATATTATTATTTTGATGCTTTGTATATGAGATTCTCTGGATAAAATCAGACGTTTACAATACCCTGCCCACGGTGCCCCAGCATGCTCTGCTGGAGTTTAACAAAGTACAGCTAACACTGTTCCCTTTGTCCCTGATGGCAGCCTGGGTGATAGGTACTAGACCTATACAACCTAATAGCAAGAATTAAAAAGTATTAAGGTCTTCCACAGAGGAATGATTTAATTGTCGGCTGTTAATCAAGCTGACCATGTTTCACTAATCTTGAATTACTTCTAATCTGACAGTACATGCACACATGAGAAAGAACATTGCAGAAAGAAAGGATTTATATCTTAATTCTGAAACGTGACTAAGAGCTCTCTCATTTTATATGATGATTGAAACTCCATTTCAAGTTAGCCAAAAAATAATGAGGTAAAATGATCTATTTTTACATGCAAATTAAAGCTGATGTGAGGGTAGACCATTCTAAAAGAGAAAATTCCAGCAACTGAAAAAAGAAAGCAGATTTTCTTAAAATTAAGTGGTATTTTCCCATTAAGCATTAGCTCCTAGAAGACAGAAACTTTTATTTGTGATACTATACAGATCTTGAAACACAATTAGGAAGAGGCATTTCTTTCAGGTTTCTAACAAGCATAGATAACATCAAAATTGAGCCATTTCCTGATTGTTAGGCAGGTAGTTCATAATCATCAGTGATGACAATAACTGTCTCTATCATGAGACAATATTTAATTTTAATTTAAATGGTGCCATCACCAACTAGGAGAATTCGTGAGAAAAGATATATAGATTTTCTGACATTTGTGTAGAGATAAAGGTTGCAATTACTGCGAAACTATCCCTTCATAGATCAAACAGAAACTAAAAACAAAGAAAGTTCTAAAGAATGTGTGTTGGAGAAGAGTTTTGTGAGCAGTGTATCTCTTGGCATGATGCTTTTACATATGCCAATTTAAAGTTCTTGCTAAAGCATTGCTGCTATTTAAAATACTTAAATTAATTTTTAAAATCTGTAGTACGTAATTCCTTCAAAGCCACAACTGATACTTTAAGAGTGATAGCTTATCTTAACAAAAATAAAGGTCCTGGAGACTACAGCCTCACAACTTTGTTGGGTAAACCAAGAATTATTTCTTCAGTGTAAAGAAAGTGAACTTTATTTTGAAGGCAGAATTCGAGGATATATGCATATGCCTTCTTTAAAATCTTGAATTTACTTTGGAGCTTTAAATACTCTTAGCAAAATCATAGGATCGCAGAATCACAGAATGGGCCAGGTTGGAAGGGGCCGCAGTGCGTGAATATGGTCTCACCTTGGATTGTGTCCAGACAGTTCCTGAATATCTCCAAAGAGGGAGATTCCCCAGCCTCTCTGGGCAATCTGTTCCAATGTATTGTCACTCACACAGCAAAGAAATTCTTCCTCATGTTCAGGTGGAACTTCTGTGCATCAGTTTCTGCCCATAGCATCTTGTCGTATTGCCCAGCACCACCAAGCAGGGCCCGGCTCCATTTTCTGACACCTCCCTTCAGATGCTTGGAGGCACTGCTAAGGTCCCCTCTCAGCTGTCTCTTCTTGAGGCTGAACAAGCCCAGCTCCCTCAGTCCATCCTTGCAAGAGAGACTTGTCGTATTGCCCAGCACCACCAAGCAGGGCCCGGCTCCATTTTCTGACACCTCCCTTCAGATGCTTGGAGGCACTGCTAAGGTCCCCTCTCAGCTGTCTCTTCTTGAGGCTGAACAAGCCCAGCTCCCTCAGTCCATCCTTGCAAGAGAGACACTTCAATACTAATCATCTTTGCCACCCTCTGCTAGACCTACTCCAGGAGCTCCATGTCTCTCGTGTCCTGAAGAGTCCAGAAGTGGACACAACATTCCAGATGCACCTCACTAGGGCTGAGTAGAGGGGCAGGATCGATGCCCTTGACCTGTTGGCAATGTTCTTCCTCATACTCCCAGGACACTCTTGGCCTTGGCCACCAGGACACACTGCTGGATCATGGACAGCTTGTTGTTTACTTGGACCCCCAGGTCCTTCTCCACAGAGCTTCTTCCCAGCAGACCAGACCCCAAGTTGTCCTGGTNCAAGAGAGACACTTCAATACTAATCATCTTTGTCACCCTCTGCTAGACCTACTCCAGGAGCTCCATGTCTCTCATGTCCTGAAGAGTCCAGAAGTGGACACAACATTCCAGATGCACCTCACTAGGGCTGAGTAGAGGGGCAGGATCGATGCCCTTGACCTGTTGGCAATGTTGTTCCTCATACTCCCAGGACACTCTTGGCCTTGGCCACCAGGACACACTGCTGGATCATGGACAGCTTGTTGTTTACTTGGACCCCCAGGTCCTTCTCCACAGAGCTTCTTCCCAGCAGACCAGCCCCCAAGTCGTCCTGGTCCATGAGGTTATTCCTCGCCAGGTGGATCTTGCACTTACCTTTGTTGAATTTCAAATGGTTCTTCCCTTCCCATCCCTCCAACTTGATGAGGTCCTTCTGAGGGGCTGCACAGACCTCTGGGCTGTTGACCACTCCTCCCAGTTTTGTGTTGTCAGTGAAATTGCTGAGGAGGTCTCTGTCCCTCCGTGTGAGTCATTGCTGACTAAATTAAACGATACTGGACCCAGTATCGAACCTTGGGGAACACCACTAGCGACAGGCTTCCAGTTAGACCCTGTACAACTGATTACAACTTTCTCAGATTTGCTGTTCGGTTCTCAATCATTTTGAGTATATTATTGGTTCAGAAACCCCAGCTCTAGGCTTATATTTCAGACATGTCAGTCTGTACCTTGAAGTCACAGACAAGGTCTCTAAACATTAATTTTCTTTTCTTGATGTATAAATTTCTATGTGTGTGTAAGCATTTAATAACCTCTTTTAGCTGGATTCTCTATAAAAAAGCAAATAGATTGTATCAACAAGTAGATTTTTTTTTTTTAAAGTAACATACAAATTTTTTTAGAATATCCTTTCAAGAAGCTTGCGAAAAAGAGCAAACTAACAAGACAAAGAGGTAGCCTGGGCCTCTCTTCAACTTGATATTTACCTAACTGATGTGCTAACGAAGTGTCTAATGAAAGGAAGTTAGATGCTACATGTAGCCACTTTCAAAAAAACCTCAAAAATTGATCTGTACGAATAATAAGGATTAAAGCCTTATTGCCTTTGTCCTGGCAGAGTACACCTCAAAGTTCAGATGAAAAGATTTGTTTCTTCACTAAAAGAGGGTGGAAAACCATATCTGATATATTGTAGTGTTTCTTATTTTAACACAATTTAGCCTATCAACAACCTGGTTTTAGGCACTAATCAACAAAACAAGGAAAGGATAACACTTAAAAGTCTCTTATGCTGATGAAGGTGTATCTTCATCCTTCACAGCTTCCAGCTTTGCTTAGAGGAGAGCATCAGCTGGTGAAATGGGTCGGAGAGCTAAGTACTATCTCATGGAATTTGGACTCTGTTTTCATGACCACCACTGCTGCTTACTGACATGAAATAGAAAAGAAAGATCATCTCAATAATTGCTATTATTAAAATGCTTTGAGCTATGTGGCCTGG
The DNA here is from genome assembly GCA_013398015.1 of Oreocharis arfaki. NCBI lineage: Eukaryota > Metazoa > Chordata > Aves > Passeriformes > Paramythiidae > Oreocharis > Oreocharis arfaki. Next base: position 693,383 of record VZRR01001456.1, on the reverse strand, counting down.
CACCCAAAATGGGACTCATCAACATCAGAACAATAATGTTGAAATTTCACACAATGTCAGTTTATTTCCTTAAAATATGGCTAATGCTGCTGATGAATTTCGACATCATCAAGCACTTGGTACGAATGGGTGGTGGTGGGTGAACAAGAGCAATTATATTATTAATTATACTTCATAGAAGAATGGTATTCTTCTTATAAAATGCAATGAATTTTATAAAAGCAGAAGTCCTAGAAAGGAAGAGGAAATTTACCATCAAATCTGTTTTCGTGAGTTCTTCTGAACACAAATTCAAATACAAGGTTAATGTCTTCCGTGGAAACAGAATATAAATTACATTATATGTCAATGGCAAGTGGAAAGATTCCTGGAAGTGAAGATTAACTTATGGGTTTATGAAAAAGGATGATAAAAAGGAACGCTTCACACTCATAAATGGTCTTCAGACTGTTACAGGCACAGAAGAATGAAGATCTTTTTAAATAGAGACTCAAATTTCTGTGAATCTTCAAGAGTTCTGCTTCTGTTTTACAGATTTGTACTGACAGAAACGTATCTGTTATGTGTGCGTATTAGGGGCACACATCTTATGTTAAAAACCCTGAAAATGAAGTAATTAAGGTCATAAGAACTTTCTGAATATGTCAGTTTAAGATGCTGTTGCACAAATTTTACTCCCCGTAATAAATCCTCTCATGCTCCCATAGGATGTGATGTAATGGACAATAGTGTTCATGCCCATGAAATCATGTAGCCCAACGGGAATCATAACAGAGGACTTGTTAAGCATCGGCAAGGTTTTGAATGACTGTAATTAAGTAACCTGCTTCTCCTCTTGTGTTCCACCATGACAGCTGAGGTCAGCTGCAACACTTGAGTCCCTAAACATAAATGTCAGGGGATGTTGACAGGAAATTCTTAGCAAAAGCCCTTCACCTCTGGAATTTACTTCTCTTATTATAGCTTTGATTGAGCCCAGGTCAGTTGACAATCAAGATGTAGAGCAACACCTTCTTTATAATACTTCCCAAAAGAGTCATAAAGATGCCTTTTAATATGCTATTGTGACTAATCAGTTACTTAATCACACTAAATTAAATAAGAAACCATATTCTGAATTCCCTATCTTTTAAGACGTGACATACATGGCTAGAAACACACTTTTTCTGTTTTTAATCCATCAAAAATCTCTTAGAGAAGCTGTATATTAAGAAGTTGAATGGAAGGATGACTGAAAACACAACAGACACACAGTGTTTACATGTGTAATGAGAAAAGCAAAGAAAATGTACAGTAATGAGGGGTAATTTAGAGAATAATCAAAGTAATATTGTAATGACTACAACCAGCATATCATGCCTGAAGGGAAATATCCTGAAGGGATATCTTGCCTAAAGGGATATGGTCTATACCACAAAAGCTTGGAGCCATTGAAACCCCTAGAGAAAGATGATAATGGCCGTACATAAAGTATAATTTATTTACAATTTGAGGAAGGCTTCCATCAAGTCCCTAATGACAGGCTCACTAGTTACATTAAAAGCTGTGCTGATTCTGATAAAGGCATGAAGTCAATAAAGTAGGCAAAAGGAATCTGCAATACCACGAGAAAATGGATGTTGCTTACTAGGCAAGAATAGAAATACACACCTGGATGGCAACATAGACTTTTAAAAAATACATATTAAAAGAACTCTCAATAAATGATCTCATGACAGCAGACAGATGGCAGTGACTAATAATAGGGAAGCATGATCTAATGTGGATCTAACAGCTCTTTTATCTGGGAAATATTGAGAGACCATTACAGAGATCCATCTGTATGTCTTTTTTAGTATTTTATTCTTGCTCATTCTTTTCTTATATTTTAAACTATTTGTGGGAAAGGGAAATCGAAAGGCCCTTTAGGTGTAGAAGTCTTCTAGCTATTTTTTGCAGTGCCTCTGGATAAATGAGACATCTGTACATAAGTACATGTGTAAGAATAAAAGAAGGAGGATTTTTAAAATTACTGAAAAGGACACTTTACCACAAGGAATAAATACAAATAACAGGAAAGTGAAAAACAGTGTGTGAAATTTATTTTTATAAGAAATGAGTCTTATGACTTTCAGTAAAATAAATCAGGAGATAATACTCTGATATAAAACTAGTGAATAAAAAGGAAATCACCACCATCAAATTCACTTTTGGAAAAGGTTGCTACAATACCAAAAGAGAAAATTTGCCACCTGATTTATGGAAATCCGTAGAGTTCATATTAATTTTTGGTTATTTCTTGTCACATTACTGTAACACTTCAGAAGACATGGAAATCCTACCAATGCTGTCCTGCAATCAGTTCTGCATGGTACCCAAAATCACTCTGAATAAGCACTGACATTTTAAACTCATGCCTTGCTCTCACAGTGATCCTGTATCAGTACATATCTCTGATATTTGTTTAAAAGTCTATCATGAGATGCTTACAGAGGCCATTAAAAGTAATGAACATTTAAAAAAAAAAAAGATGGAACATCAAATATGGTGTAAGTATTGTTTTTTCAATATACCATGATTTTATTCGTGTAAATAGTTGCAAACTACCACCATTGCAGCTACAGCTATTTCATCTGAACATCTGGAATATTTAGGAACCAAAATCTGATAGCTGGATTGCTCTGCAGATCACACCTACAAAGGGGATCTACTTGAGATAAAAAAATGCTTTTTTACACTCATGGGTTGTATCAAAATTTCTATGGCTTGTGGAATTGAATAGTTCAACAAATTGATTAATTAGAAGAGAATGATCAAGGTTTTTATCTATGGTTTTGTTTTAGTTTTTCAGAACTCAATATTTTTCATAGCAATCAGCACGGAAAACTTCTTTACCTGCCCGCTCTTCAGGATATCTCCTGCAGAGCTCTGGAACTGAAACCTTACACCCTCTGCCTTATGCGACCATTAAACTTCAGGGCTGAAGGATCATGTTTGCTGAGTCCATCTACAAATCTCTGAATCTTTTATGCAGAATGGGTGGTGCATCCTTCAGGCCAGGAGGTCCCTCCAGGCCAGAAATTCCTAAGCAGGACTAAGGATTGGAAGATCCTGATGGGGAGCCAGTAAGCTCTGTGGAGGCAGAAATAGCAGGTTTGAAGCTCTATCTTCCCATTTGGGATGCATATAATTTTAAAGGCATGTGCTCACTTTACAACCTAGAAAGGATTTAAGACTCTACATTTCTTATAGAGATACAGGTATCCTTATGAAGATTTGCACACTCCTAATGGAGATGCATATCTCCATATAAGTCAGGCACTCCTCTCTGAATTTCCTATGCCCTTCTGCTCCCACTCTGTGGGGTATCTGCTATAGGTGCCATAATGAGACTCTTAACAATTCTCATGCATTAAATACAGAATTTAGTGAACTCACTTAAGGCTCTCAGTACTGGTCTGAGAAAGAGACATCTAAGGATTAATAAATAACTACAACACACACCCTATACCCTTCTATGATTTTAGTTTAGTCCCTCAAAAATATAAGCAGGACCTGAAAACCTAAGGTGTTCAAATGTTGACCTTATTTTCCTTGAGCAATCAGTAAACTTGAGGTAGAGAAATGTCAAAGGATGGGCTAGAGAGCAGAAAATTGTGTGCGTGTATAGCATGAGCAGTAGCAATCAGTCTCTATGAGGAAAGTAGCATTTTTCCAATAAGTTTTTAGTCACAAAAGAAATCAGAAACTTCAATTTAGAATTATAAGCAACTTTGAAAGGAAAACCAGCAGGATATTGCGAAGAGGAGCTTGCTCGCAGGTAAACAGACAAGCTGGAAAGACCCACCCTGATTCTAAAATTCAGGAAATTGAGAGCATGAAGGAGAGTGGGGTTTCAGAGGAAAGAAAAGTGAATGAAGTATTGACTTCTTATGGTAGTAGAAGAAGACATTACACAGATAATCTAGTTATCACGTATCTAGGACTTCTTCACTCATGAATGCACTCTTTGGGAGCAGTGAGACATCAGGAAACAAGGGAGGTATTTATTTGAAGCTGTAAAAATTGGGAATAAGAAATACTGTAATCTTGAACATCCATCAGAGCATAATTGCTGTTTTCCATTTAGCAGCAAGGTATGACTTTCCAAGGACTGCTGGAAGTATCAACATTTCACAAGGACAGCTCTGATGATGAGCAATGGTCCTGGTGTCCTAGTAACAAGCTTTAATATCTTTTTTTCTCACCTTGCCTTCATCCCTTGCAATGCCATGCTGCCAGTTATAAAAGCTCGGTGTAATCCCCAGAGTTTATAGAGAAAGTGCTTTACGTGTAGGGAGGGTAAGGCAGACATTGGCTTTGGCAGTTTGTGTGAACTGATGAAAAGCAGCAGCTAACTCCTTTAATGGAGCAAGAGAAATGTACTCCCCTTTTGAATCGCTATCCAGACAGCTAATCTGAGATGGAAGTTCACCATGTTTGTATGTTATAGTGTACTTTCACATACCTATCAGTAACACAGACTTCCACAAGAAAATAAATATTTTCATTTTTTTCTGTGTTTGCATTAATTCTGTACCTATCTCTACAAAGTCAATTACAGTTTAAAAACCTGTGTCTAATAAAGAGAAAATTGAATCTTCTTTTTAAAGCTATATGGTGAAACTGTGTACAAAGTGAGAGGTAGTGAATTTAAGCATTTGAGATTCTGACTTTGACACAGTTCTGGAGCTGAAATCTCATCAGGAAAGGAGAACACAATTAAAACAGCTTTCTCTTGCATTGATTAATTCCCATTAGGTACGACAAGTTGCACACAGCAGAAGAGTCTTGGCCTAGATTAGCAATATCATTTTTTCAAAATGTGCAAGGAGAGTAAAGGGCATGCAGTTAAAACATGGTGTAAGCAAGCACAATCACTCAGCTCTGAAAAAAACCCAAAACCCCACCTAATTTTAGACAGTAAAATGAAACTGCAAGTGAGTAAATATTCACTTGAAAATTTTTCATTCTTCTAATAACACAGCTTCCTCTTACATCACTACTATGAATTCCTCTTCTACTGTCTTGAACATAAGCATGATATATCTGAAATCTAATAAAATCTACAATTGAGTTTTTGCTAGATTCATTAGAGTTTGCTGTCAAGTGGTCAAATCTACATAATTATTTTCTACCAATATTTTTGTGTGCATTCCCTCTGACTGCATACCAGAGCTAGTGAATGTATGTTATATTTAAAGGTCCTCAGCAAGTTGTTAAATAATTACTATAAATAAAACACCTTTGAAGCAAAGTGAAATACAATAAAATCAAGACATTAAAAAAAAATCCTTGTGATTAAGAGGAGTTTGGGCTTATTTCTGTTGGCTCATTATTAATGAACTAGTACTGACAATGTTGTTATTTAGTTGCAAAATAAGATCTTCACTGTACTATGAAAACAGTCTGACAACCCATAATTCAATTTTTAGAAAAATTATTCCTTCAACATCCCCATTTGCATCAAGCAGATTTCTTGAATGTGATCCACAGTAGCTTTTTGTCATACCATGTCTCTCTCTTTTTTCCCCCTCAGAATCCTTAGTCACAATGTTTCAGAGGTGGCTTTGCAAAGATACTGTACACATAAATGCAGGATTTTTTCAATTCTTTCATTTGAGAAATAACAGTGGCATGAGACATTAATTATGGACTGTGCAAACAAACAGGAGTGCATACCCTAAAGTCCTTACCTAACTTTACAGCAAGTCTCAAAAATGTGGATAGCTTCCACATGTATTTTTCTTCACCATTGGCTGCAAGTATGGAGGCCCATTGGCTAAATAAATCCCAAGGAAAGACAAGAATCCTTAGTGTGTAAGCTGCTGCTGGTTGATGGGCTTGAATGGTTCACAAAGCCTACAGAACTGTCTGCCTCTGACCTTAAGACAGTCTTAAATCAGTTTAGCACTACAGTATTCGGCTCTTCCTGAACAGCGACCCAGAGACTGATTCCAGCTCTCTGGAGACTAGCCAGACCAGCTTGTACTCAACAGTAGCTCTAGTGCTTTTCTTCTGCTGGGAATCTCAGCAGAAAATGTTCCAGCACATTTAACACATGCACTGTGTGTGTGCATGCACTTCCACAAGTGAACAGACACTTCTAAAGCTTTTAATGTTTTAAGAGATCAGTATTATACCAACAATACATCATCAGTTATTCATTAACAACTTCAATAGATCAGAATATCTATTTGGTATATGCTTGAAAACATAAAATAAGTCCACTGGCTTTTAAGGGCCCTCGTTCCTCTCCTGCAGGCCTCTTTTCACATGTTGTCCTTGCACACTAAAGCACTGTACCCCAGAGCACTACTATGCAAGCACCCAGCGTGGTGTGAACTCTGAAACACAGAGTAACTCTACAGCGTGAATAATTTTGACACCCCTTACATTTTATGACAAGTTTGTAGTTTCCTCCATCGTACAACAGACCTAAACCTCTGCAATGCTAATCTGACACAGCATTAAACTAGTAAGGGAATATAGCAAAGAAAGATTTTAGGGATATTTCTAATACTTTTGTGTTGATGAATGCTGCAATTTCCATGGTAAGAACGCCCATGCTTCTTTGCAAGGAAGCAAAGCTGACCATTGCCAATGATGAGCTGTTGCTTTGTCTAGGTAATTGCTAAAAGTCTTCCAGTAGATTCTCCAAGCTCTGATGTCATCTGTCTCAACACCACACTAGCTTCTTAATAAGCATGCTTTTTTAATAACAAAACAACCTCCAAAACCACAATACTGATTAACGAGAGGTTTTATTTACTGATCAGCTGATTGCATTCTGTCACTACAGTTTTGCCATGGCTCATAGTGATGAGTCAGCTAACAAGTGATTGCAATTCCCGGAACTAGAGAACAACTGCAGTTTTGAGATGTGTTGTGTTGCCTCACTCCCTTTAAATTAGCTAAAATAAGCATTTAAAATATCCACAGCCATCTGCCCCTGTGCGGGCAGTCTGTGGGGCTAAGCAGCAATAGTACAGGAGAGGAAGAAGGAGGTTCATAAACAGCAATTTTGCAAAGTAAACATGAAATTGAGTGAAACAAAAAAAACCCCAACACTAAAATCTAGACAATATAAAGAGAGACAACATCTGATGTGGATGAACTGCACAGAGAAACTGAGGATCACACACATATAAGAGGGTCTAAGGACACTCTTGAGTGATGGAAACAGTGAAGTTCGCTCTGAAAACATAGTTACCATTTGATTTATGCAAGTTATAGAGATCTGTATGCAGATGTAAAAGCTGCAGCAGCTGTGAAAGCACTTAAATACAGTACTTAAAAGCACTGTAATGTACCATGTGCTACGGAAGTAGGCAACCACTATTTACAGCAGAGAGTGGATCAAAACCAAGAAGGCTGGAGACATAAATGAGTACTATTTACGAGAAGTCTATGATCATATTCACCTCAGGAACCAAACGGTTGGTGTCAGCCCGTGCCATTCATCTTGAGGTGGCTCTAGTAAGTGATAATGATGAATGTAATCCACACAGCCAACAGCTTTACTAGCAAGGTAAATCATATTTACCATTCTCCATTTCTGAAGTGTGTGCCCCAAATATTAATTTACAACCTTCCATAGCTCTTATCTTATAGGCCAATATTTTTCATTTACAATTTTTAGCCTTTATTCTTTCGTATTATTCTTCTGGATACTTTTAAGTAGCATGGAGCCCACTGAAGCTTTTTAGATGTTATTAAGCATTTCATGTGCAATGAATTCATATATGCAGTAAACTAGACTTGGGCCTCAGACAAAATATTTCCCAAACACCAACTTAACTATCTGAAAAAAAAAGATGGACTCATCTTCTAAAAGGGGTAAACAAGACAAAAGAAGAGGATTTAATTACAGATATCTTTCCATAATATCTGAACCTACTTTTTTAGATGTCCACTACCATTTCTCACAAAATACTGAATAGAACATAAACATCTTCCCATTACACTCATACAACTTCCAACAAATCCGTGATCTAGAGGCGTCATCTTTGGACTTCATAGAATTTTGAGAACTTTTATTTCTTGCTATCTGGTAGTTTTTAAAAACCACATGTAGTGTAAGCAGCCACAAAAGCCTGTGGCAAAGAAGTTTAACGGCTTACGTTTGATTTGTGGATAGAAACATTTTTTGTTTACCCATTACTTTCACTTGATGCTATTTTAATTTAAGATTGGTACAGAGAATGAATAATTATTTGTCTTTCTATGTCTGGAACAACTTGACAAGCTTTTTTCACATTCTTTTCTCTGCACATCATTTAATTTCTCTCATTACAGATTGAAAATTCCCACTTGGTTAATTTTTAGCTCACGTGTAAATGGTTCCATCCCTTACATCCTCCACATTGACCACGTTTGGGTTTTTTTCCTGCAGTTTCCCTAATTTCTACTTTCTCCTTTTTCAACCTGAAAAAATTGGCGCTGCACCCAGCGCTAAAAAAGCAGCAGCATTGTAATTTCTGAGTTTGCTTTCTAATCTTTCCCTAGTAAATCCTAATACACTATTCTTTTGGACCATTACTGAGAACTGAGCTACCTCTTTCATTTAAACTACCATAAAGCCATTGTCTTAATTCTAAATATTAAGATATCTTGTAATCGATATAATTCATGTTTTTCCTTAAGAAATATTCTTAAAGAATGATTAAGCTATTATCTTCTGAATCTAACAAAAAAAGCTTTCCTTGCTAAGAAATATATTTTACCTTGATATTTAATTTGAACAGAGTAATCACATTGGTTTATTTTTAAGGAATTTGGCTTTCTTTACACATACATTCCTAGATATAATACAGACAACTGAATCTACTGGAGATGTCAACTATGAATTTGCAAGACTTGTTTTTTTAAATAAACTTCTATGTGGTTTATTCCTAAACAAAATGGCCACCTTTAAAAAAATATGCAAGGGGAATATCTTGCCATATTTCTCCCCTCTTGCACACTCTTCCTGCATTCATTGCTGTTATTGAGGACTGTAGTTTCTACATCAGTATTTAAATGGACACCCCTTATGAGAAGGATGTTATCTTTATTCTCTTGCTGATTTTGCATAGGTTCTGGAATTTAATTCAAAATTTGATAAGACATCTTTCTTAATCCTTTTTCCTTCTTCGAGACCCAGAGTTTCCCCTATCTATTCTTCCATTTTGACAAGAATAGCATGCCTAATTTCCCTGAAAAAAAGCATTCCAGCAGTTCTTTTCACCAAATTCTGCCTCTTGAGATTTCTCAGAATCACTGAGTATTCATTTCAGTTAGACCACTACAATTTTAAGGAACAGCAACTCTTTTGATCGCATTGCATCTAGACAGCATCTGAAAGCTTAAAGTGTTTCATCACCAGGTCTTTGGACACTTTGGTTCACACTGAAGGCATGGATCAAAATTTGGACCAAGCATCTCTGAGTCCATGTTGCATTTGGAGTGGTTACACAGCAGGAACTGTTAGAAAGGGAATGTTTGCAAGACTGGGCACTTACCCTGTTACTGCCAGTACACACACCACATACAGAGGAATTACAGCAGGACATTACTGGTGATTAAATGAATTCTTAAAGCAATGACTATACATCAGTGTCATAGCAAAACCCAGTTGTATTGCTATAGAATAAGACAAAATAACACAGTTCCTTAATCTTATGTCCAATAACAGTATGATTCAGTGTGAGATAATGTATCAAATAGTGTGTCCTACTCTTTTTGGACATTAATCTTGACAGAAAAATCTTTAGCTTTGTATGGATTAGTCAATGCAAATTCATTAACTACTTGTCATGCTTCTAATACAATCTGCCCTGACCCCAAAGACTTGACAGTGTAGTGTTAATCAAATCTACAGAAGTTCCCATACAGACAAAACAATCTGTTTCAGGTTAGACAGGTTATTTTTCCCTTAAAAAAGGAAAAAAAAAGGTTGGAATAAAGTATGTGAGAAAAATATTTTAAAATATAACTCCACTTCATATTTTTTCAAATCCTGTAATGGTAATAAAATTATTCACAGTTTTCTGTACTGAAAGGGAAAATAAAATCAAGGACAGTTTTAGTTTGGTTATTTTTAAGTTGAATCTAGACAATTGCCACTTCTTTAAGGTTGCAAATCTACCTTACAAAAATTAAGTGAAAACTTATTTTCATGTCGATGATGATGGTTTCTTACCCCCCACCCTGCAAAAATTGAGGGAAATTTATATAAATTCATGCTACACAGCTATATGCTACATAATGCTTTGATTTTATTAGAAGAAGTATTTGTCACTGAACTCAAAGATGCATCAAGGAATGGAGTAGAAAGGGTGCACAGTGTCTGCCTGCCTTGATCTCATAAGCCCAAAAGGTAAGATACCCACTTACAACTGGATTAATGAACAGCATCTCATAGCTCGGTTTTGTCTCTCAGGCTTGCAGTCCATAATAGAACATATTATTTACTTCTGTATCTCGTGCTAGCAAACTGTGGTGCTAGCAGTCTTTAACAAATATAGCTTACACCCTTATTGTAGACCAAACTCTATAGTTTTGACTTGTACCTTTTCAAAAACCTTTAAAAGGACATCACGAGAATTTGTCTAATCAGTTTTCTCAGATAGACCCAAAAAGATAAGTAAATGATGACCTAATTATCAAAATAATTCCACTTCATACAAAAACACTTTTTTTCTTCGCCTTGGCCTTTGCAGCAAATTTAAGTCAGAATAATCATATGCAAAGGCTTTCCCTTCAGGCTTTCGTGTCTAGTTGCTGATGCCAAGTATTTTGTTTTATCTATCAGACCACAACTTAATATATAAAATCTTCCTAGTTTAATTGATTTAATTAATTAAATGTCACTCTTCCCTAAACCAAATCATACTCTTCTCTAGTGATACATTTTAAAACTGAACACTTTCAGACTTGCTAACAACAACTGTATTTATTCAGTTTCATGGCAGTCCTCTGTTCCGGATGCAGCAAATCACCAAGGAAATATGTCATCAGGTACACCACAAGTTTGGTGCTCTTTATTCAACTGTAGCTATAACTGTTTAGACAAACAAAATATGAAAAAAAAGTAAACTTCTCCGCATACTTCAGTGTACAGTCAGCAGAAATCTACATGTAATATGCATTAATAATATATATAGTAATTTATAATATTTTTATTATTGCGATAAATATTTTTCTTATTTTTCCTGGAAATTAAAGGAATATGAGAAGGATTTCAGTGCAGAAGTATTTTTATAATCTTTATAATGTCTCTTATTTTTAGAGGCAAATATCATGTAAGTTACGCTTTTCATACGTGAAATCAAGCACTCAAAAGTACGTTCGTGAATCTCTTAACTGTCATGAAGAGCATTCTGCATTCATTAATGGTATCAATAATGGAAGTTCTGCATTGCTAGTGAAACAATGTTCAGTACTAAACTCTCATGATATTGTAGCCCCAGAAACTATTTGATTAGGGTCATATGATATTTCTTTTGCCAACTATGAAAGGAAGTAATAAATACTGAGATGAACAAAATTTTGGTTCCTAAGCTATGTATAAAGCCTTGTAGATAAGGATAAAATGAAGAACTGAATATGTTACTACATATTTTAACTGCTGATGGTTAAAATTCTATAATTAAGATTACATAATCTAGTGCAGCAGCACACTAGAGAAACCTGATAGCAAACCCAAACATCTGTTAAAAAGGTATGATCAATACAAATGCAAATAGGCCAGTTTCCTCATTTTACCTAGAGTCCTTGCCTGTGACAATACTGAAATGCCACTTAGTCCATCTCTCAGATCTGGGAGAGCAAGACCGACATATTAAGGCTGTATTTCGCAATACATATTGAGAAAACTGGTTTATGCCTGAGATCATTTAAGTGAAAAGAATCTGCAAAGAAAGAATAAAATAGACAGTCTATGATATCAAAGCTGTGATGAAATTTGTTTGCTTAAAAATGTTATAGTGTAGAACAGAGGATGACATCTTAGAATGGGAAGATTCATTACTAGAGGAAAGGTACTGAAATAGTGGTAGATACATCAGAGTTGTGAAGGAACAGTAGGTACAGCAAGTTGGTCATGCAATACCAGTTAAACTAAGCTAGCAAAGAGAAATGCTTTTCTATAGCTTCTATTCCTCTTGAACCAAGCTTCATACCATTATCTTTCATGACATGTACAGATCTAGTACAGTCTTCTTATCCAAGTTCTAAGCTTTTTTCATAGAGACACAAAACTTGACAATATAAAAAAAAGTGTCACAAAAATCTGAAACAAGAGTTTGTTTAAGAAAAACCAGGTTCACTAGAAAATCAAAACACCATTTTAAAACAATTGCATGGTAAAAGATTGAAGGACCTGCTTGCAGACAACTTGCAAACAGCAGAAGAATGATTACAACCAAGTATTGGCTTGCTACCTACCATACTACCTTAGTTTTAACTACCTGGTTCTAGTTTGCCCTTTGATGCATTTGGCTACTATGGAATTCACCTCTCCTGTTGAATTTTCATCTGTTTATTCGCTTCTCTGTTTTTATTTCCTTTTACAAAAATCTTTAATTACCTCTTTTTGCATATAGGGCTGTTCATGGATTTATCTTCGTAACCAAAGGCTGTATTTCTTAAGTATTTTCATCAGTTTCTGACTTGTTTAGGAGGGTCCATCCCCTTTCCCCCTCCTTTTATGCTAGCTCCTTAACACCTTTTTTTTTTTTTTTTCTAGTTATATTGGCTATCTTAAGACAGTTTTCTCTGACTGCAATTCCTCCAGAGATTTGCGTAGAAGGGATTAAATGTATAAATCTCAACCTTGTTATCAGCTAATTTCATGGTTTGTTTTACCTTCAAAAAGAAATGTCTTTAAGCCCATGGAAGTAATTTCTTGCATAGTCATTAGATCTGCACTTAATCACATGCATGGTTTTGAAGGTTCTCTACCAGATTTTCTTTACTGCTGAAAGATATCTCTGACACTGAGGTGAAGTCACAGCTAATGTAGGCATTTGGAGATTTCTCTCCTGAGCATTTCAAAGATCTATGTAACACACGCCCAGACGACGGGGATGGGACTGCTGCTGGATGTTGAAGGTATATACCACGCTTCACATTCAGATTAGCCAGATGTTAAGAAATGAAACACCAGTGCCAGATAAGACTGTCAAATTGCTATATATAACATTTAGCATCTTAATACACTGTAACATGGTGCTTTAGAAGTAATAAAAGTCACACAAGTTTTTTTAGGTTTTTTTTAGGTTATCCAGGACTACTTTGTGCTCAGTCACTTAGGCTCTTTGGAAAAACTTTCCCAGAATAATTTAGGAAAAGGCTTTAATAACCAAAAGCAAATAAATTAATCATTAATTAACGAATAATCATCTTGTTTAACTAAACTGAAGCAAGCTATGAAAATTCAGTAGACACATCATTAAAACACACAAATAAAACAAAAAATAAATAAAAGAATAAATTTTCAAGCAATTGAGTTTAATGTATAAAATGCTTCCATTCGTTTTCTGCTGCTTTTTGTGTTCTCATATCAGTCACCAGCTCTGAAGTCAAGTATCTTAGTCTTTTTCCTCTTATTTTAGGAAATAATCTTTACATAATAATGTATTATTTTAGTCAAAAAAAAAAAAGAAAAAAAAAAACAACAAAAAAGATTTTTGTAATTTCACTATTAATACTGGTGTTTCGAAACCAGAATGTCTTGACCAGAATGTCAATGGAATGCCATGCCACTGTTAAGAAGTCATCCATCCCCATAGAGAAAATATAATTGCAACATCTTTTTCTACAAGAAATTTGAAGACAATGTGGGAAAGTGGTCGTGGAGTGGAAAATTATTAAAGAAAAATACAGGCATTTAAAAATAGCAAAGCATTTCATACTGCACCAATCAAACTGATTGCTTCAGAAGAGCAGGTACCTCACAGGGGTCTAGCATTTACCTTCTCTCTATGGGCACTTATACTACTTTTTGGTATGGCCTATNCTCACCTAAAAATTTTTTTTTTTGGTAAAAAAAAAAAAAAAAAGAAAAAAAACCCAAGATTTTTGTAATTTCACTATTAATACCGGTGTTTTGAAACCAGAATGTCTTGACCAGAATGTCAATGGAATGCCATGCCACTGTTAAGAAGTCATCCATCCCCATAGAGAAAATATAATTGCAACATCCTTTTCTACAAGAAATTTGAAGACAATGTGGGAAAGTGGTCGTGGAGTGGAAAATTATTAAAGAAAAATACAGGCATTTAAAAATAGCAAAGCATTTCATACTGCACCAATCAAACTGATTGCTTCAGAAGAGCAGGTACCTCACAGGGGTCTAGCATTTACCTTCTCTCTATGGGCACTTATACTACTTTTTGGTATGGCCTATATCTACTGCAAAGTAAGAGCTATATTTTGACAGCTACTGTTTTAAAGAGGACTATGTTCCTAGAGAAAAGTTTTAATAGACAAACTGTATCCAATTCTAGCTATATCTGTTTATGCAAGATCCATAGTGGGCAGATGAAGAAATTGTCACCAGTATGTTGCAAAGCAGGATGGGTCTCCCGCCATGCAACCATGAAATTTGCTAAATTAGGAGAAAGAAGGATAGAATTACCCGTGAGAGTTATCCTTCTCCTATATCGAAAAAAATCCTGACAGAAGAGTTGTCCTTAAACTCTTTTGCCCTGGAGATTTCACAAAGTTCCTCTTATCCATCTGCCTTGCCACATATTCTTAAGGAAGTTACCTCTGAAAAGAAAATCCTCCTTTTGAACTTAGTAGCCAGAGGTCTGAACTCTCCTTTGCAACTACGACAAAGCTGGGGAAACCTCTAGTCTTAGACATCTCAAAGAAATAAAGAAGAGTCATAGAAATGCCTATGTCCATGTTTTGATCAAAAAACGAATATGACCCATTCATGAGTAGCACTTCATTCTGACAGCAGGATGGGCCTTAGTAAAAGAGACGTAATTTAGTCCAGCTCAGACATTGGCCTGTCAAATCTAACAAAGTTGTCAAACGCGGGGATAATTTACTGCCACATGGTGATGAGATCCAGACACAGGTAAACTGAAGTTGGGAACATACATGCTAGTGATGGGATTATTTAATGGTTAATAAGGGATGTCTAGTTAAAAATTAACAGAGAAAATAGTTTATACAATTATTAACTGGAGACTGGATAATGAATGCAAGGTAAAAAATAATTAAACTAGTGAACAATTACCATGGGAATTAACTAATAATTAACCCAGAACAGAAATTAATTTGTATAGGTTACCTTAAAAGTAGCTAATGTGTAAATCTGGTTGTGGGTGGTTAGCATGCATTGAATTGACAAAGTGATCAATGAATGAAAAAATTAATGATTGATGGGGATATACCAATTAACCCAGGTTAATAATTAAGGAGTCATTACTTAGTTAAACCTAGTAGCTTGGTGAAGAACTGCAGCTTCTTAACTGAACAAGTATACATTCTTTTTAATGTTATCAAAGCTTGAATGACTCGGATTTATATTAGTTCGGCCAATTTTAAGCAAACATTTTAAGTTTTGTAGTGCTGAGACATAACAACTTTATTTGTTTATACATATCACAGCTCATTGTTCACTCTTGGGAATGTGTATTTGATAAACGAAAACAAAATTATTTTGAATTACATGTTGCTATTTTCCCCAACCAAATTAGAAACATCCTGCCCTTATGTTCAACAAACACAGTGGGGTGTTCATATTTAAAGATTTCTTCTTGCATATGTGCAATTTGTCAGGAAGTTTATGAATATTTACATATTAATTGGCCTGACATCTGTCATAATTGCATATTAATTATTTTTGTTTTAATCAGATAATTGATTTATTATTCTGCTGTCTGCAATTCTAGGGGAAATCCCTGAGGGATAGTGCACGCATACACACAGATTTGGTCTTCTGCCTACAGCACTCCTCTACTGATAATCTGAAAAAGTTCTGCTGTTGTTTTTGGGTTTTTTTTAGTAGAAAGAGCTGCATTTTAGAATTTGATCCACTGCTTGTTAAGAGTTAGCTGAAAGACACCCACTGACTTCAGTGAGCTTCAGCTCAGGCCTGTAATCAGCGTAACAAACCATTTCTGAAAAAGCAGAATGACAAAAATCAATGAGCTTTTTGATTTTGGATCAATGGGGAATTAAAATTTCAATATATAAATTATACAGGAAGAGGAGGCTAAGTTACAGATGTGGGAGGGTGCATTCCAATGCAGGCACTGCATTGGAAAGGGGCACTGATTCTGCATAGAGATGGTAAACTGCAAATGAACAGAAATAATGTTCAGATTCTAAAGTCACCGAAAATCAACACTTAAAAGGAATTAATTAAATATATAAGCTTCACTAAACAGTGTTTTCTGATGAGACAAACATGTTTTGTGCAGGGTCAAACAAACAGGTCACGCAAATATACCACTGTAGTGTAGCAATGGGCTATAGGAAATATATCCAGGATAATTTTTGGACTAGGCAAGGAAATGCTAGAGCCTGCTTAAATCCAACCAGCTCAGGAAAATCTGAGAGCACTGCTTCCTGTTAGAGCAGAGGTCTAACACTATAGATTGCTATGAGAGCAGTAACATGCTGACCACTTGACAGAAGTATAAACATTTTCAAAAGGAGGTTCTCCCACCCAAACCTGACTGATTTCAGACAATTAGAAAAGCCTGAATTTTTAGCACCTTCTCACCCCTGAAGGAGTGGGAAGAAATAAGCATTTGGATTACTGGCAAAAAAACCCAGTCCACTGCCCACATAAAAAGCCTGAGCCTGATGTTCATGTGACATGACCCAGCCTGGAGCATCCACTTCAGTAGTGTATCCCCTTTGTGCTGACTGGGAGAGAAAGAGAAGAAGGAAACAACTGCAGAGGCAATCCCAAGCCGCAGTTGTAATAAGGCATGGCAGAGGAGACTGGAGATGGAAAGCAAATTGCTTCAAAAGGGCCATTTTCATGTTCAAAGCAAAGAGTATCCAACAATTTGCCAGTCACGGCTCATCTGATGCCAAATCTGTCCACACTTTTCCCCATAAAGGTTCATTTTATCCAACATCACCCTTGTAAACATAAAGCTAACTGAAGTTTCAACCATTTGAAATCCAGATGCCCAAGTGACTGCTTATCTGCATCTCCACCATGATACGAAAGGCAGGAACGAGAAAAGCCTCAGCAATAGTCTGTCATTACCACATGGCAATTAGACTCCTATATATATTTCTCTTGACATTTCATTGATATAGTCACTTCCAGTAAGTTGTATTACATCTTTGAACTGGCCTATCCTAATAGAGTCTAGCACGGATTTGGATTGGCACCAATATCACTTCAAACCCTGCCAGGTCCCTCAGTCATTCCATTTGTAACTTTCACATCATTTCTCACTCACAGTTTAGACCTTGAGCAGAAAGCAACTGCATGGCAGCCTGCCAAAAGAAGTGTTTATTGTTTATGAATTATGAACAACGTGTGTATTTCTGCAATTGGCAGTTTCTATCTTAACCAAAGCAAGCTTTATTTATAGAAAATTAGAACATCTTGTTTTGTCCTGTGTTACGGCAGATTGTTTTAAATGAAACAAAACACACGTATGAGCCACATTAAAAACCACGGCTTAGTTTGTCCAGACCCAAAGGGTATATTCTAGTTCTTGCATTATTAAAAGTCATTACCACTAATTAGGATACAGAAGCAATATTTTATACATATCTAGGGGGAACCTGGTTACTTTTCATGACATCTGTAATTTTTCTAAATAAGCCTTAATGTTTGCAATATTATCTGACTTTAGTGCAAATCCGCAAATTGAAAACTGCAAATCAGATACTAAATCTAAATGCTGAAAATATTACTGAAAAAAAAATTAAAATGTTTCTGCTGCATTTATTGGAACAGCATCACATTTACTTTGTCTAAAAGTAATATCAGAAATGAATGCACAAAAAATAAGTTCACTAATTTCCTGATCTTATTTTTAACATCTTGTCTATTTTTCTGTTTCTTATAAACAGACACTAAAGGATCACAAGAGAGAGCTGTAATGAAAATACCTGCAGTAGTGATAGAAATATTGAGCAGCTCTGAGGTACTCACTTCCAAATAAAAGCTTGACATTGTGATTTCAGTTCCATAGAGCAGAGTTTAGCAACATTTGAAAATAATGGGAAACAATTACTTGCTACATTGATAAATATCTTGGGAATATTGCCACAAAGAAATGCGATTTTTTAAGAATGGGTACAATATGGTTTCTTTTCAAAGCTAATTTATATCTAAAGTGTATCTTGACCACATAATACAAGTCTAAAGCAATCATCCATACAAAGAAAGAGCTGGAATGGAAGTGGGAAACAAATGGAATAGAAGAAAAGGAAGGGGAGAATAAAAGGAAAGACGGAGAGAGAGAGAGAACAAAAGAGTATCTTAAGCAACTCTCACCCTGTCTTTCTGCTAGTTGTAGAAGATAGATGATCAGGAGAGAAACGGAAGGAGGACTGGTTTGGAATCTTATATAACAGCATGAAACAGCCAAGAGTGCGAGTCCTCACAGAGTTTAGTAAGGAGGCTGCTGAGACAGGCAAGAGACTGGCATCCTTTCCTGATGCCAGGAGGCACAGCCTTACGCTGCTGCACCTCAGCGGCACTACCCTCATCGCATCACTGCTCTCCAAACTGACTGGGTGCACAAAACAGTGTTAGCTGCTTTTTGGTTGGTTTTTTCTGGTCTGGTGTCAAGGAGATTGTGATGGCAATGGTGAGTGTGGGAATCACCTGTATGATGGTAGAGGGGAATCCACGATTACAAAAGAAATTTCTCCCCCAGTTTCAGAGATGAAAGTTACCCAGACTGGGAGTTGATCATGTTGCCAGCCCAGCCAAAATACAGTTCTGGGGCAAGGAGAGCAGCAGCAAGCTGTGCACAGACCCTCCTGCAATGGGTGCCTGGAGCTATAGCCTGGCATGCTCCCACACATCCCAGAGAAAAGCCCACCCAGGCTCTGTGGGTGCAGGGCAGGAATGTAGCGGCATTTAGAATGGTGGAGCATGAAGAGCACCTTGCACTAGCTGCAAAACAGCTGGAAAAAACAAAGAAGGGAATTAGGAGTTAACAGAATGAGGGAGAAGGTAGGGAAACAAGATCTGCAGGGACATGAACACCATGCCACAACCCTTTTTGTACCTGTAATACGTTTTGTTCCCGTATAGAAAAGTATGTCACAGCCCATCCCTTGTATTAAATAAATATATCTGGGAATAATACCATATCTCTCTTCCCTATAAGCTTGAGAGGTTTCATTTTAACACTATTTTCACCTCCACCTTCCTGGAAAGTGAACTCAGAAGGTAACTGCTCCAGAACCTCCTTCCCGAGATCAAACCAAGAGAAAGATATGTAAAAGAAATTGTGTGGCATATAAAGTGTCAGTTTTACAAATATATCAGCATAATACAAGTCTGACTTGGCAGGATTTCCAGCCATACATGCACATACACAATTTTGCCCTTCCAGTCTCTGAAAACACAATTTTAAGCAAATTGAACACCAAAAGTTTTAAAGCCTTTTAATTTCTATGTGTATCAGCTGTACATGCTCAGAAATTTTTCTGTTACTGAGTGCACCTGGAGTTCATGAGAGCACATAGCACTGAGACCCTGGTGCTCTGCCTGTGACATAGCATGACTAAAAAAGTACGTAATTTAAAGTTACCAAAAAAACCCCCAAACTATGGCATAGCCTTCCGACATGCCTCAGAATATTTTAATGTCCATGATGGGGGTTTCTAAGTGGCAGCTGTTTTAATTCAGACAGCATATTTATGGCCCTTATATCTCCATCTCCCTGTGTGTCACACTCTCCACCAGAGAGGCAGCTACTGAACATATCTAGACTTTAGTCTTATTTTGGCCCCGTTTGATTCATTTGATCTCTCGGTAGCCAGTAATTATAGCTATATATATAACCTTTAGCTTTCCAGTGATATGTATGGTTACACCTCTCCTCTCTTCTGTGAAATCCTTTAGCTGAGTGTTCTGAATTCATTCCTCTTTCGGGGATAATGCATGTCTCAGTGTTTCTGCAAGGGTACAGATCAGGCGCTATGGTGCTAATTTAGCATCAGCATCACTACTGAAGAAACAGTTATACTCTGTATTGACTAATTTTTCTCCTGTGACTGTATTGAACCTGCTCCTCAACCTTTTCTTCACAGAATGCCATCACCATCTAAGTAATACATCATCAGTGCAGTTCACTCTGATGATGTATTATACTAACATATCATTAGTGCAACAGCAGAGCAAGGCGCTTTGATGATGTATTAATGCAATACATCATCGGAATGAGTCACTCCGATGATGTATAACTCAAAAGATGGTACTATCCAGGGAAACATGGACATTCAATAAATCAGGAACAACATTAAAGAATAAAATCTAGGACATCTTCTAGGGAAAAACAAAGCTGCAGAAAGCTTTGAATGAATATAGCGTGAGGCTTTCCTCAAAACAAAAGCAAACAAACAAAAATAGGAAGAGATAGAATACAAATTGTCATATTAATTTTATCAGGAATGTAGATTTCTGTAGAATAAAATTACCATGATATTCAAATTTGAATTCTCTTCTGCGATGACACAAGATATATGCAGGGCATTTTAAGTTAGTGAAAGATGATGTGATACAATTGGTAATATAATCACTTGAGACTTATCATACCCTACCTGGAAGCAGAGAAAAAGTGAAGCAAATGTAAAAAATCCAAGTCTCTTCCCTGCAAAAAAAAGGTTGAAGCTTTTTTAAACTGCTGAAAGCAGTTAAAATTTAGTGTTAAGATTTACTGCACACTTTACATAAATATAACAAATAAGTCTATTGACCACAGTGCAAGCAGAAATGGCAAACTTTAAATAAGTATAGCACTGAGGATTAAAAGGCACTCAGCCATAAATATTTATATAAATATGCTAGTTCTGTAGATATAGTTAATAGAAAAAAGCTCACATATCCACAGATTTACAACACATTTACAACTGATTTCAACCTACCAAATGTCAAATCCTAAATACAGAAGCTACTCGTAAGAAAGCTACTAAATGCAATCCTGAGTTACTCTCAAAATTTATAAGAAAGTTTAATTAGCAAATTTAAAAAAAAAATCTGGATTTCAACATCCTGAACAAACCTATTACGAAACAACAATGCTTTATTGGTCAGAGAAAACACATATTTTGGGGGAAAAATAAAAAAAAAAGACAGAGGTTCTTTTCTCACTCATCCTTCAGGTTTAATGGCAGGGCCAGAAAATAACCACTGTATGAAATCTCAGATGGCACTCTGCTTAAACAGTGAAAGATTTCTCTAATGCTTCATGTTTATTTTTGGGTTTCTTATTTAAATAAACACCCGGCTTTTGCTCATGCATGCTCGCACATGCAGACACCCTACCCACCACATACCTTAACGTGCTTAAAAGGGGGTAACTTCCGAGCAAGTCTTTTATACCCTGAGACCTATTGTTCAGCAACAGCTCTGCAAATCCCCCTGCCATGAGAACAGATAGATTTTTGTTGATGTTGATTTGTTTTGTTTTAAATTGGCCTCAGCTGCATTTGATTGCTCCAAGCTTGTGGAGATTTTCCAGCTGAGGCCCTGCAATCCCCATTAGGATTTAACTCCTCAGTCCCACTCTCCCCAGCTCCCCAAATCCCAGCTCTGCTGATACAAATAATGAATGTGCTCATATGCGTGTGTAGGAACGACAGAGAGAAAGTCTCAGTGTTTAAGTGGTAACCCTGAGCCTTTGTGTTCAGAATGAAGCCTGGTGCTCCCTGCAGGCGGTGATTGCAGGGCTTTGCTGAGCCCTCTCTGTGGCCCAAGCACAGTTCCAGCAGAGTTTGCTGGCTGTCATCACTCTGAGCAAAACTCTGGCATTTCAAGTCAGCCCAGTGACTTTACGAAAGAAATCACTTTTCGTGAAGCATTTAAAATAATTGCAGTCTGTAGAAGGAAAATATAGTCAAAACATATTGGAGACGGCCCCATCATAGCAGCCCTACACACAGAATCAAAGCTGGAGGTGCTCTGGGACTGGAGA
Organism: Oreocharis arfaki; assembly: GCA_013398015.1. Lineage (NCBI taxonomy): Eukaryota > Metazoa > Chordata > Aves > Passeriformes > Paramythiidae > Oreocharis > Oreocharis arfaki. The sequence goes on along the minus strand of VZRR01001456.1, from coordinate 671,235 downwards.
ACTTCCCCATGCAGCCCTGGCCAGCTGGCATCCATTACAGAGGCAGTGGCTGCCTCTGGGGCATGGTGCACAGAGCCACAGAAAGAGCAGATCCTCCCTCCCGTGCCCCTCTCTGGCTGGTGATAATAATGTGAGTAAATGTCACAGTCTGCAGCAAGTTGCAGCACTGCTGTTTGGGTTTAAAGCCAGGCATGCTGATTCACAGCTGCAGGCCAGGCTGATGCTAGCCACAGCACAAGGGGTGCTGAGGTTAGAGAAGAGCCCATTCTATCAATAAAACACAGTTGTCCTCAGGGGCATAAAAAGTATACAAGGTTCTTCACTGCCTCAGCAGTAGCAAAGAGAGAAAGAAGCTTTTTTTGTTCTTAACAAAAAGTCCTTCCTGTACTGTTTTAGACTGAGCAAATCCTGCCCATATTCCTAGGGAGCTGCAGTTCCCTATATGCATTTAAAAGCCACCCTAAAACTCAGCAGTTTTCGAAGTGCTTTTGCTGCTAACAGCGATGGTTTTCCCATTCCTTTTGTGTCCCTCTGTGTTCATGACACCATATGAAGTAAAAATACGCATTTTTGTGCAGAAATTCAAACAAGAGTGGAAGATCTCTGCTAATGTCTCTGTGTTTTAACCAGCGGGGCCAGGCCATGACTTAACACGTCTCAAAGGGTGTTGAGGCAGTTGTGTCAAAAGAGAAAAAAATGAGCAGAAATGCTCCCTGTCACAGTATACCTTACACTAATATCTAGCCTCTTTTAATATGTATGAAAGTCAAACGCATAGAAAAAAAAAAAAGGCTGACCTAAAAAGACAGTATCAGCTATGTAGTAATATCAAGGAATAAGCCTCCTCAAGTCCCACTTCTTTTCCAGATGTTGTTTTTTTTTTTCTTTTTTAGGATATGGTTCTGTAAAATTACAAATGGGAAAGGAGCCTTTTTCACTCAGTTTAGTTCTTAATTGAAACCATCCTACATGACAATACAGACAGTAGTCAAGAAACACAGATGGAAATCTTAATTCCAAAATCCTTGTCAAATCCAAGCGCAAATAAATTAGGAGTATTAATTAAGTCATGTGTGAGTCAAGACCTAGTTATTTCTGCTTAATGTAAGAGGACTCAATTAACAAGACTGTGGTTTTATATTTACACAACAGAAACATCTCTATTCCCTCAATCTGCAGGGCAGGAGCACTCAAAATGTACATATTTTAAGTAATCACTCACACTTGATCCCTTGGTCCTCATTACCCTGGTCTAAAAATTGCTCAGTCCTTTCTTACTTACTTTTTAGAAAAGGATTACTTATTGACTTCTATATCCCATTCTGTATGTAATCAGTGATCCTGAAATCATGTCAAAGGACAGCCGCAAATGTAGACTGAGGAAAATAGTCCATAAACTCAATCCTAATAATTTGATTTCTACACCACACTGACAACTTTCTTAAACACTATGTTCTTGGGTTTGCTGTTCTCTGAGAGGTCTTTTTACATTTTATTAATTTTTTTCTTCCAATTAAAACTATTCTAATTTAATGTTAAGAGGTTGCCATTTTATTGAGACCTTTTTCTTAATACTCTACGGAAATCTGGAAAAGAACATCTGCAGAGTAAAATGTAGCACTCCCTCTTACTCAGCAGTGTTGCACTTCTGACTGAGCAGTATATAGCTCTAGACTCTGTAGCTAGAACCAATCGCTCGGCTTTAATGAGAAGAATCCTGGATATATATTTAATTTCAAACCATTCTGCAGATAGAACCCCTCTGAAAAAAATTTATTTGGGCATCCAAGCTGGGGTGTTAAAGACTAAGTCATTCAAGGAATTTAGTTCAGAATCATCTTTGTCAGTATGATAGTGTCTTTATGTCAATCAGAAATAGTCTCAAAGCAAATTCTTTCTCTGGGCACTTCTATCTCAAAGTTCAAATTAAGTTATTTATTTATTTATTTAATCCGAACAGAAAATACTAGGGACTCCACCCAAAGATGGCTTTAATCCCCAGAGAGTTGTAGATGCTATGGCAAGTGTTTATACTTCTCATGCTACTTGTCACACGGTATCGTATTAATGTTTTTCGTGTGTCATGGCACCCTCTGGGATGACTCTACCTACACTGAACTATAAAATGGCTCTGCTGCTGAAAGCTGTGCTTTGAAAAACTGGGTCCAATAAAAAAGTGTAAACTTAAATGTAAGAAGGAAAAAAAGGATCTCGTAATTCCACTTACCATGAATTTCATTACGAGGGAACTCTCTTTGGCGACTTAACATAAGAAATTCTGCAAATGGACAAGCATATACTTGGTGCAGTTCTGATTATGCCAACTATTAAACACATTGAAGTGGTTCTGTGGGAACATCAACATGTTCAAAAAGTTGCCCACTTTCGTAGCAATAGGTAGACAGTAAGTTTTTGAGACTGGGTGTTTGTAAGTAAGCTACAGACAACAGCAATATGCATATCTAACTCTGCTAAACTTTCGTAATGCCATCTTTAACTCAGCTGTAATAAATAAAAACCTCCCTCTATTTTTTTTTCCCAGCAGTTTTATAAGATGGAAGTGCAAGTACTAATAAAATATATGATTTAATTAACTAAACTTATGCTGCAGTGTACATTAGAAGTGGATGATTTACAGAGTGTTATCCTCTTCAAGACAGAATAATGCAAACAGCATAATTAAAAGTTGATGAGAAGTGTATTTATTGAGTACACGGGAAGAATAGACACTCAGATTTATGATACACAAAGTGTACCTTTCATTTGCAATATTAACATTTTAAAGTCCAAAGCATCAGCATAATGCATCCAAAGTGTTCTATGCAGCATCCATATAATTCAACCCTGTTAAACCTCACATTGCTGATGGTAAATTATGTGACCCGAACATATACAAGTGTAACATGATATATTGTGATATCATGATTATGTTCATTGAGATGTCTGTGGATGCAATATATCACATTTGCCTGTCTGTAAGTACACGCGAAATAGTTGAAGGGCCATTCATTTATTCGTGACATGAATTTCAGAGCCATCAGTCATAGACCCATCAATGTAAAAGAAGAAGTCACCGTTTAATTTTAATGAAAGTACTTTTAGAAAATTCCAGCTAGTATTCATGTAGATCAGGGCCTGTTGAGCCTTGGGTATTTGATATATTATTTTGAGACTTCAGAAAGTGCATAACCATTCTAGAAGATAAAATATGAATTAATACCTTGGGAATTTTCAAACCTGTAAGCTAGGTAGACACAACCTCACAAGATGCTTTTATTTCTGTCCTTGTATCCGCCAACATCCTCCAATCTGGAAAAATCCATTTTTTGAGGTGCAGAGGCAGATACTATGAACAACACCTATTATCCAAACATCAACGCTACTGAGTTTTTTAGAAGGCACACACAGGTATCATGTACCAAGTAAGGCTTTTTGTCAATATCTAAATCATCAGGTAAATATGCTCCCAACCAGCTGGAACATGTCTCAGTCACGAAATGAATTTGTCTTCCTTGTAAGTACATTGTATTTTGAACAGTTTGATGCACAAAAAAACTTATAATGGCGGTTTGAAGATCCATGTTAAAAAAATAATTGTGGCTATAGTTATAAAACCAAATTTGGAGAGAGGGGGCAATTTGCAGGAAAAGAAAAATAAGCTTCTTTAAATAGCACCGTCTTAGCATATACATTCTTTCCAGAAAACAACTTTTTGGAACGGTGGAACTAGATGAAAAATATCTGCTGGTCCCTTATAATTAGGAGCTTAATTCTTCCTGAAAACTTCCTTTAACTCCTCTCCCAATATAAAATGTATTTACAGCAAATTGTTTGGGGTCATTCTATGAACTCAGCAGAAGTGACACACAGGTCTGCTAACAGAGATGAAAATAGTTAGTTATTTAGCAGATTTTCCACACATAACATGATTTTTATGGAAAGACAAAAGGATCTGTGCCCTCTAATTAGAACTTTCTTATTATCCACATATAAACACATGGGAGCAAATTTACTAGAATGCCCAGATTAAAAGCACCAGTATTTGTTTCTCCCATTACCAATGCTCAGTTGTGAACTTAGATTCCCAATTATGTCAAGAGGAGCACAAAATTTGGACAGGTCCACTATCACTACCAAGTACTTCTGTGGTGTCATATTTGTGCACACAGTCTTCCCCACACGTGCTCTGCCATCTGGCCCCAGCCCTGTTATGTGTATACGTGCAGTCAAATAGTATTTTAAAGCTTTTAATAAAGGTGGCTGAGTAATCAGCATGCCTCAAACTCTACTGTTCTTCCTTTCAACAGAAAAATGAATGGCTAAAAATACACACCAGATTTTAACTAAAGACAATCACTTTTGAATTGACAGAGCTTCATTATAAAGTAGTTACTAAATACTAATTACTAAGGATTTTTATTTCCTTCTCTGCCTGCAGCTTGTTAGGGGCAATTCCCTCAGAAGTTTAAAAAGAAGGTCGGAGGGGTAATTTGTGCATGGTTATTTCAACTTGGACGTACGTGGAGGTTTTTTTTTCATTGAGGGGTGTGCGTGTAATTGTATAACACTAACAACAACTGGGTCAGGAAGAAAAATGTATCACAGATATCAGGCTATGTACTTCCCAGATAAGAAAACTGGGATTTTACCCTTTTACCATATCTTTTTTTTTCATTATAGTTTCAGCTAATATAGAGAATAATTTGTGGTGCTGGTATGGATTTGTTGTGAAACCTTGGGAAGACCACTTAAACTCATTGTATTTTGGTTTCTTAAGTTGTAAAAAACAGATTACTTCTATTAATTTCTTTTCATCGCTTCAAATTAACCAACAGGCAAAAAATCTTTGTGCCTTTTAAATATTAGTACTAAGAAAAATATAAATCTTCTTATTGTAGTGGTATATTAATTGAGTTGTTATTTTCTGCCACAGTTCCCATACGGCACAAAATAAAATAAATTAAAAAGTCACCAAACTAGTGAACAGCCTTAGCTAAATTAAGTATAATGAAAGTACTACACATTCTTTTTCGCAACCTGCTTTCTTACCCTTTTTTAGCACTTAGGAAGTTTTGGTTAAATTATTTTTATACTGTTCAGAAAGATATAAGGATAAAGATGCTAAAGTTCAGATTACCAATCAATATTAAGACTTTAAAATTAATTTGTTGACTTTTACTGGGAATAGTCAACACCAGATACCTAACTTACATGAGCTAAGCTCACTTTTGCTTAATGGGAAATGTCTTCTCAAGGGCAAGTCAGGATATAGCAAAGGACAGAATAAATTATGTTTAGTGATGGTCCCTTTGGGATAAGGCTAATTTTTCCTAAAGTTATCTGTGAAACGCATGTATATTAATGCAGAAGCTACCTCTACATAATTTCTCAGGATAATACATTTTCTCTTGGAAGCAGTGTCCACACAGCCATTTTAGTGGAATAACACAATCATGTCTTTTTCTGAGGTTCTGACATTTTTCACAAAACAGACCCTTAATTAAACAAAGATGCCAAAGTTTAGAAATTTACTATTACTCATTCTACTTGCATGAAGTTTGGCATGAGGAGGCTGGTTTATAGAAATATTTTTCACTTAATTTTCTTATGTTAAGGGCCCTTTCCAAATTGGCTTTAAATAAATGGTGCTTTGGCCATGACAGCAACACTGGGATTTCCATACTTTCACTTCTATTCCATAGGATACCAGTCCTGAGGCTCCAGTAAGGGTTAAGGTATCCTGATGGAGATTTTTTCTGTGGTGTGAGATGGTCACTGCATTATAAATTATGTTATCATATTACTTTAATCCAGTTGGGAATATAATTGAAACAAAATCATTGGAAGTAACATGAGTTCAGCTGGTGGGAAATACTTTTATTTTTATTTTGATCAAAAGAGAGAAATGGTCAAAAAAGAACACAAAAAGATTCAGGCACCTAGTGCTTTTCTGAAAAAGGTCTGTCACAAATCTGAACTTGGATATGAATCTTAACATCATGACTGGCCCTTGCCTGCTTTTCAGACTGAAAAAAAAATGCTTTTATTCTTTGAAAAGTTCAAACTCCACTTCACACCTATTTCTGACAAAAAACTGAATTACAGATATGAACTCAAGCCCCAAACTCTCTTTATCCCCTCACTTCATCCTTCCTCACATATCTGGGTTAGATTTGTTTGGCTCATTTTTTTGTGATTCCACAACAAACACAGCCACGACTGTGTGTTATATTCTTCCTATCACTCTGTAACAGGTGCTGAGCACACCTCCTGCTGTGATCCCCCAGAAAGCAAACATCAGGCTGTGTTTCTGCTCCCTACATTTCCTGCTATTCACGGTGTCACACCCTTTTGTGCAAGGACGAGAGTCCACTGTGATTTTTGGAAGCAGCAACCTTACGTGATGCATGCTGCCTTCCCTTCTTGTAGCAGGGTCACAAAGGAGTCCAGGGTCCCCAGTCTGACAATCCATTACAAATGCATTCCCAGCTAGAGAGGTGAACTCAATGCAACATGTACTTCAATCCACTGATTCATGAGCACTTATTTTTTTATCAGAAAGATTTCAGAAGGGGAAATTAAACAGATTGTGAGCAAGCTTGTGAAATGCAAATGTTTTAAACATTAATTGCATGGCTAGGAAATCCCTTCCTTGCAACAAACTAAGTAACAAATTAATGATAATTGCCTAAAATTAGACCTTCCAAAAATCTAGAGGATATGAGAAGAGCACTTCTGAACGAAGCTGAAACATGTGAAAGCATCACAGAATGGGAGATAGAGCTAAATGTGTCTTTTCTTTGTAATTTATGAGCTTATTTCCTGAAGGCCATTGTGTGGCTGCGGTGACCCTAACCAGTTGCAAAAGTGAAAGAAAAAGAGAAGAAAATGAAATGAAAGAGTACTGGGGAAATAAAGCAAGCAGGTCCTCAGCATTGGTGAGTTGCTGGAAGCCTGTTTTCTTCCGCCTACCACCAGAGAGCTGCCGACGGTCAGTCAGTGGGAGAGGAGGACCAGAAAAGAGTTCATCCACTTCAAAGCTTGCCGAGCAACCCTAGCACCTTGTGTAACAGATCTCTTCTTACTCAGGCTCCCTGCAGTTTGTGTACATTCAGCTTTTCACTTTCAAGTGTTTCTTTCACCAGTCTCTGCAAAGCCCACTCCATCCCAACCCCAAATTTCAAACCCAGGGAACTGCTGTGGGAGTGAGAAAGCACATTTCCCTTTGTTGTGGGTTTCTCCCTACAGGCTCAGCCAGCCTAGCAGATGGTAATACACCAGACCTTTTATTTTTTTTTTTTCCTTCTGATGCTAGGCATGATTTACAGGCTTGAGTTATTATTTATCATTATTCATTTTCTGTCACCAGTGCATTGAAGGTTAATAGAAATGCCAGCATGCTCACTGATTTACTTAGTAAAATATTTGTTCCAAGGTTTAGGTCAGATGATTGGTGTCTGAGCGAGCTTGAGGTTTATGCATTATGAAAAGCAAGCTGACTTGACCTTGAGCCACTAGCACCAGCACTATATATTACTTTAGTGGAGTGACCTTCAGAGCCCCAAGACGCACTAGATGTATTCAACACATGTTTTCTTCTCCCATACTACTGACATTGTATACATTCCAGCTGAACTTATGTAATGTAAGATGATACTCACTTTTCATCTTATGAATTTGAGTAGGATGACACATTCAGCTAAAACCCCCCACCTCGGAGGTAACAAACTACCTTTGAATCCCAGATGGACTGAGGCTCAACAAGTACTTCAGGCTAATTGACACACTTGGTCACATGGAGCATCTGGTTCACAAACCCACACAGGATGCAGAGGGCCTGATTCTGAGATTAACCACCCTTGTATTAGTCAGGAGTAACTCTGGTGTCCATGGGATTAAGTGAGAAAAATATAAAGCCCATGGATGAAAATTCACAAATTGGCAGGGTTTATGGCTGAATTATACTACTTAATACTTGAGTTAATAATCCAGCCCTGCATGCCACCTCTTTCTCTCTTGTGTAAATGGACCCCTAAGTGTGGTGTGGTGTTGTCAGACAAGAATAAACATATGCAAACAATGGTTATGGAAACTATTTTCTTACCCTTGATTTTCACATTGGCCCAGTCTTCTTTCTATTCTCACTCGTGCAGCAGTATATAAGTATCTTCAGATGATTTCTTTTTGTTCTATTTGTTCAAACAAACAATGGCCACTATAGCCAAAATGAAAAATCTTAACAACACTGAGATTTAATATTATTAATTTGAAAGGATCTCAGTTTGCTGTCAGCTACACTGGGACAAAGCCAGACTACTTCCAGACTCTTTAGTGGATCTACTCCAGATTTACATCAGCAAAAATAAGAGCAGTTATTTGGCACAATACATGTACATATTTTTTTCCAGCTTCTCTTTAATTCTTCCCAGGTATCAACCAGAGAAATATCATCCCTAAGAAGAATTAAAAGCAGAACCTTTTGCCTCCATACCCTATTAAGACAGAAACACCTTCTTAATTTTTCACTTTCCCCATACATGACATTTTGAGATAGCTGAGATTTATATAGGCAGATTTGGCAGCCTTTTCATATTTACTTACACTCAGAGATAAATCAAACCCAGGGCACTCTCTCCAAGAACAAGTTATTTGTTATCTGACTAAGTAAGTGTTAGTGGATCAGACATAGGAAAGGTATTTCTATTATAACTGTGTTGTTTGGCTATGATTTACTGTGGTAGATGATAATATTTTTTATTCTTGATTATACAGTGTATTCTCTTATTGTCTTATGTATTTCAACATAGTTAGTCACTGGGAAGGGTAGAAGGAGAGGGAGGTGGATTGGTGTTTGACACATTAACCAAAGGAAGGAACCCCATCAGCAGAAGGAGAGAAAACTTAATCCTGCGGTTCAATCAGAAACAATTAAAATCACGTGGGGTCTGCCAAGAAAAAAAAAGGCACCTCCAGAGAAAATATGGGTGAAATTTAATTTTTTAACTTGATAGCTGTATTAATCCTACAAAAGTCCCCAAAAGGAAAATGTTTAAATAGTCTGGATAGTAACTTAACACTCTTCTACCCTCCACTCTGAAGAAGAAAAAAACTCAATAAGAATAACACCATTATGTTCTCATGGTACGCTAATTCTTTTCTTACACTTTTTTCTTACCTAGGAGTAACAGATTCCTCTCCCATAAGTGAACTTAAAATTTCCCCAAGACCACATCTTTTTTGTCGTTCATCCAAGCTGATGTTGCTTCTCAAACAGAGAAATGCAGGACTGCTGATTCCAAGAACTCAAATAGTGGTGAGTTACTCATCTTTTAAAATAAAACAATAAAAATGTATGACTTCTGTGGCAACACTAGGAGCAGTCTTGTGGAAGGGCACAGGATTGGTGGAATTTGAAGCCTTCCTTCAACAACCAAGAAAATCAAAGCTACTACAAACCTAATATTATGTACAAGAACAGAATTTTGGACACAACACAATCTCATGATAAGACTATCTTAGATGCACATCTTTAGTCAAGAATTGTGTAAAACAAAATGAATTCCAGCATACAGTAATATAGATCCTCTAGTTCTCCATCGAGCCTACACCATCAGCATCAACAGAAATAATATTAGTTCCTCAGATCCAAGCTAACTACCTAATGAGGGCCAGGTTTTTAAACCTTCAATGTCCATGATATGTACAGTCAAAGATCTAGATATGTTGAGCTAATAAGACTTTTTTTCATCTATCCTCCCCACCAACCCTTCCCTTCCCTCCTCTGCCCACCAGCAGCCTGGCTTCTTAATTAACTCATGATAGAGAACTAAGCTTCAGAAAAATCTGTCACTGTTTGGACATGCTGGCCCCCACTGACAAGCTAAGATCAGATAGATCTAAGAAATGGAAAGAATGATACAGCAAAAGAGAGTGTTAGGTAAAAGGCAGAGGAAACCCAACTCCAATATGAATGGCAGATTATTAGACCTAAAGGAAAGAGGAGGAGTACCTTTAAAAATTTGTATTCTTATGTAAATCAGTCAGCCAGGAATAAACAAAAGTAACCAAAAAACTCATCAATTATACTGATGTTCGTGAAACTCTTTCATCTACCTACTGAAGCTAAGTTCTTGCCTCTTCCTCACCCTCCTATTTCTCTGCATCGCATTACTTCACTAAGACCACTGCTGTGTTTGTAATTCAGATTTAGAACACCGTGCTTTTGAACACCTCAAACTTAATCCAAAAGGATGCTTACACTAGTTTATGATGAAAACTTGGTCATTACTGTAAATAATCAGCCCAAATTCTCTAAGTTATAATGAGTATGAACACTTTCAATGGTCTCAGTAGTAAATAGCCATAAGGGCTCGGAATTTTAACAACTTCAAGCAACAGATGAAAACACATAATACTCTAACACACAGAAGATAAAATTAGAGAGTATCTCCCATCATGAGCTAAACCAAGGTGCTAAAGTCATTGGATTCTGCACTTCACCTCTACAGAAAGTTATTTTCAGGCATTTAGAGGATAAAGAAGCAACAATATCTAAGTAGTGCCGTTAGTTTACACCGCATTTGCCTTTCAGGACTACAAAACAGCTCATAGGATTTTCATTTCTTTCTTTAGCAACCATTAAAATATACCTAATAAAACTGATTATTTAAAGCCACTTAGGAATAAAATAAAAACTACTCCTGTGTTTTTGTTAGAAGTACAAGTGATGATACAAGACATCAGGTAATATTAATTGCTTCTTGACAACTCTCCTTCTTCAAGAACTGAAAATCTGTTACTTGTTTCAAGAGTAATGGTTGCTCACTTAGCCATAAGTTTCCTATAGTAACATCAATTATATTGGCAGCTGGAACAGAAAAACAAAATTATTGGGGTGGCATTGCAGATGACAGTGAGTAAATTAAGCTTAATTTAATTTCATGTTAAATTAAATGTTAAATCCACTTATGCAGGGAACTGAATTTCCCCAGAAAGGAGGTCAGTAAGGGTTCTGCAGATCAAATCATGATTGCTAGAGCACTCTTTCCAGACTAAATCAAACTTATTTTACCTTTATGCTTGAAATCATTCTTATGGATACAAGGGAAACATTGACACTTCCTCTCTATTGAAGAGAAAAAGTGCACGGAATGATCTGAGGCATGAGGGCAGTGAAGTACTTTCACTAGAAATGCAGAAGCATGGAAAAGAAAATGATGACAGCAAGACTGCTGAATGGCTACAGAGTTGACCTGCAAAAATTCTGGCAAAATCTTACCTTTTGAAGAACTTCTGTGAGCAGAAAAAGCGAATCATTTGGACCAAAACTGAGTTCAACTTATATACACTGTAGTTTAACTGAGGAAGTATTGTTTAAACATTGCTCCTTGTTTTCAGGCCTTACTGGGCCGCAGAGCAGAAACAGGATATAGTTCTTAATGAGATGTGAAACAGATGGTCTCTTCCCTCAACAGTACTGAATTTCCATCACCCTTCCTTACAGATAATCTCCAAGTGCTTAAAAAGACCTTAAAAACGTGTTAATATGGACACCACCTTTGCAGGGTGAGCGTTCTCTGTCCCTCTGGCCCAGGGAGTTGTGATGACAGACACGATGATTCCCTGGCACCCACTCAGCCCCATCCCTGCAGCAGGGTTTGGAAGGGAACCCAGCTCTCCCAGCTTTGCACTGCTGCACGCTTGGGCTTTGCACACCACACATCACTCCCCCTCTTTCTGCCATTCTTCCTGCTAAAACACTGAGCTGTATATCCAAAATCTGAAAGTCTTTGTTCTGTAAAAGCTTGATTGAACTAATTATGGCTCTTTTGTCATGGTCTGAAACAATGTACAGACACAGCAGACAACATTTCTGGTTTTAAGTATGGTAAATGTCAGTGTTTATGTTTTTGTTAGCTGTCCTAATTATCGTGTGTCCTCCAAAACTCTCTGTTGTAATTACCACTCACCATACTGACACCTACTGCTAAGGAGAGAGCTGATCAGCTGCAGGATTTCTTTATTCCTGGATCCAGCCAACAAACTGCATGTGACACCAACAGATGTTTCTGGTTTTAAAACAGTGGGAACTTCATGAACTGTTTTCCCCAACCTCCCAGGAGTAAATGCCACCATAGTTGAAAAGTTGGAAACATTTGTCAGGCGCTGAACAAAGCTGTGAACGAATGCTACAGTAATTTACTACTTCTATAGTCCATTTTTTTTTAAAAAGAGAGGACGAGACTACAGAGAGACCATTAGCAAAAGCAGTACTGTGGGGGTTTTGCCAGTACAGGCTTTGTGTTATCCACATCTGTATTACAGCACATGGAGAAACAGCTAAGGAGAATATCACTCTAGAGAGTGTTTGTAACTTGGTGTCTTTTGTAAGGGAATGCCCATTAACTCACAGGGCTGTTCTGAATTGTGTTTGCAGCATAAAGGGAATAGCTTGGCTCAGATTCCATAGCTATAACTGTACAGAGAGAGGGGAGAAAAAAAATCAATAAGTTCAGTGTAAGCAAGTCAGAGCAACCTTTAAAATAATAAGACAAATCAATTTATTTCACAAATGTCTTTATTTCCAAATGCCATTGTTTGGTACTTTCTGCTGTCATTGCCCATGACATTTGAGAAAACTTGGCTCTTAGTCATTTAGGTGCAGCAGAAATTATCATGTAACAGCCATGTGAAAAGATTATACATTCACCTCAGTGCAGATCTGCTGTAACAACCTTGTCCTATGGGGTAAAGAGTGTTTAGGAGGTGGGGGAAGGCAAGAAAGACAAGTTTTAAATATGGACAGAAAAGCCCTACTTTATTGCTATATACAATGAAAAGTAATTATAGAGAAAAATGAAAGCTGCTTCTTGCTGTTAGCAGGAAGAATAAGGGAATTCTGTTCCTTTTTAAAGCTTGGAGTCCATTTTGATATAATTGGTTCCAGAATTATTTATGACATTAATTGCTGCATTATCGACTGCCTGTCAGCTCTTCTGGCAGTTAGTCCATCTTTCTTACCACAGAAAGCCAGCTCAGCCCAAACTAGACTGACAAGCTAATTATACCCATCTTCCCCTTCAATGACAAATGCTGCTCATCGGAAACCTTTCTAGAAATAAGCTTTCATTCTTTCCCCTTTTTCCTGAGCCAGACACAACCAATATCTCAAGGTACAGATCACAGCTGAAACTCTGCTCACAGGGCTATTAGCTCTGAACATCTCACTTGAGCCAAAAAACCTAAGCATCTTATGTTATCAAACTGTATGTCATTCCCTGATGCTAGTTTTCAGTGGATGTGCACTGTGCCATAGCTGTCACTCAAAGCCGTGGCAGATGGAGCAAACCTGACTGCATTAGCTGGGCCCTTCTTAGCAGCTGAGGCAGGGCTCTGACAGCCATTCCAAGGCTCAGAAGAAAGACTTTGTATTTCCCTCATGTAAACTTCCAGAATCAATAATTCACAGCTTTTATTTCCCTTTATTCCGCAAATGAAGGGTGACATCGGCCAGAAAAAAAGTTCCTTTGGAACAAGGAAATAAGGAGTGCTGCTGTGAGGGGAAAGACATCTTGGAAATGAGGGGAAATGCCAGAAGAAAAGATAGGACTTGCTTCAACACAACACTGTCACCTCCATCAGAGCACAGTATCATGTTAAAGCATCCAGGCGCCCTGGATGCTCACCTGTTCAGGGACCTGGTACCATTGGGGCATAATGTGAGCTGGTTTAAACTCTTCTGCACCACATAACCCAAAGACAGTTCCTCTTTTCCATTTTTAAGTATTTTATATATATAAATACATATTAGATTTTCTTCAATATTTTCTTTGCAACCATAAAGGATTTAAGCATCTCTGGGTTAGCTGGTTTGGTTTTTTCCCCAAGATTGGACCCTAGAACACCTACACTGTGACAATTTTTACCAGATTTGGGTCCCGTTTACATAGAGGCCAGAGTAGTAAAAATTAGGATGATCACAATACCAGCCTTGGTAGGCACTCCTCAGCATCTATTGATTTGCCCTCCGGTTCAGCTCTTTGTTGAAGAATTCAAAATGGATGTGTTGGCTGGTAAGAGGGCAAGGAGTCAATATCTCTTCTGAATGGAAACAACACATATACACTGTGTACAGATGATACAGAGTGAACTCAGTCTAGCTTTTTCAGTACAAGGTTCAGCATTACAACTCGCACTAACAGGCCCCTCTCTCACAGGTGGTCTCCACATAAAACCCAAATACTGAATTACACCTCTGCCTAGATGAAACTCTAAGATAGCTAATCTTCCCACTACCTAAACCTGCCATCCAATGCACTCAATCTGACAGCTATCAGCAGCACTGAACTTACTGAAATTGTACTATGAATTTCAACTAAATAAAACTGAGGTCTATATTTCAGCAGGCCTATAGTCAAAAATGGCCAAGGACATTGCAATTGCTGTGGTAACCTCATTTCACGCAACAGCACAGTAAGAAGTTGCACGGACCTGGAAAAATGGTAAGAATGCTAATTAAAACGACCACAAAGCTGCCTTGATTTACATTCTTCCCTTTTATGTCCTTATTTCAGAAAACACCTGCAGTCTGTTGCTTGGACTGAACAGGCTCCTGGTAGGGCTTTTTCTATATGAACACTAAGTAGACAAGCAAAGTGGGGGTTGTACTTAAGATTCTTGTGCATTTTACACTTTTTCTAGGTAAATTCCATGGGAAAAGCAGCAGACAAATTGAGTCTGAAGCTTTACAAATTGGTTACTTAAACCACTCCACACCTATAAATTGTGTAGTGCTGTAGGTCATCTTTCTTTAGACACTTTCATGACAACAAAACCTAAAGGAGAGAATTGAGACCTGATAAACAGATTAACTGTATGCTAAAATGTTATGGAGCAAGTAAGAAGAAAGGAAGATATGTAAGCCATCTGCTCACTAGATGATGCAGCAATATTTGAGTCAGTGCTTTGTGGTTTTCTATAACACATTACACACTTTTGAACAGAAAGCTACTGCATTCATGGGATTCACAGAATTTTAAATAGATGTGAAACGTGTCCCTGGTATTTTGAGAAAGCAAGACCCACGGAAGTATAAGCTAGTCAGTCTTGCCTGGCCAGATCGTGGAGCAGATCCTCCTGGAAACTATGCTGAGGCACATAGGAAATAGGGATGTGACTGCTGAGAGCCCATAGGGCTTCAAAAAGGACAAATTGTGCCTGACAATGTTGATGGTGTTCTGCAGTGGGGTTGCAGCACTCATGGATAAGGGAAGAGCAACAAACATCATCTACCTGGGTTTGTGCAAAACATTTGACACTATCCTGCTCAACATCTGTGTTTGGAGAGACATGGATTTGATGGATGGACCGACCACTTGGTGGATAAGGAATTGGTTGGATGGTCATGATCAAACAGTTGTGGTCAACAGCTCCGTATTGAAGTGGAGACCAATGATATGTGGCATTCCTTAGGGGTATTGGGATTGGTGCTGTTTAATATCTTTGTCAGTGACACTGATAGTGGAATTGAGTGTTCTTTAAAGTCCCTTCTAACCCAAACCATTTTATGATTCTATGTTTTTTGTACAATTTTCAGAATCAGACCAATTGTGACAACAGAAACTCTGGTAAAGTTTTGATATGTAAATATGGAAATTTCACTTTAATTCAGAAATGTGCAAGATATTCTATTTTTGTATGCTTTGTAAGGTAATTTTAGGTCTAGATTGTGATCATATAAACCACAAAACAAGTTAAATCAAACAACTACTTCTTTGCTTGAATTTTGCTTGAATCTTACTCTGTGAGAGGCAAATTGTTTATAAATGCAGAAAGATTCATTTTTTCCTTAGTATTTAGCATTCTGAGAGCATGTAAACCACCAGGAAGTGATTATTAATACAATGTATTATAACTCCGCATATTTTGTTGTTGCTGATTAACCCTAGACTTTTTTTTCCCCTATTATCTATCATTTTTTTCTATCATCTTGCTGATCATAATTCAAAGTAGCTGATGGAAAATTGCCTACGTTTTAATGTTCCAATGTTGCAGTGGCCTTTATAATGCTTATTCACATTAAGCACTAAATATGTTTGCAGAACACTAAATACTCCAAAAGAGAAAACTATGTTTTCCTGTAAAACCATCAGTAAATATATAAAGTAATACTCAGCATGTCAGCATTTCTGCCCAATAACATAATGAGGTGATAAGTTACTTGAAGAGCACTAAGAATAATAGCCTACTGGATTTTAATTTGTTGAGGTTAAATGAATAGCCTTATGCTTTAAAAGGGTACCTTCCAGCACCAAAAGCGATGCATGCTTTAAGGACTCCCTGACAGCTGAAATAAAGTTGCTAGGGCTTGTATACTGCTGACCTTGATAGCTTTTTAGTTTAAAACATTTTAAAGGTACATGTACGACAACACTGGCGAGGGAGAAAAAAAAAAGAAAACAAATGCCAGGAGATCTAACAGAAGCAAGATGCATTTGGTTTTGACTTCTAATTAATCAAGATAACATCTCTTTCAGCCATTAGACAGTAAAATCAATAACCTGGGCAGTCTGACTGCCAGTTAGACTTATACACCAACACCTATTATTGGCAAAACTGTGATGTATTTAACTATTTCATCCTTTATTATATTAAAAAAAGGTAAGCAGCCTCTGTGAGAGAGTAGAGGAAAAAGTCCATCACCACAGTAAGTTGCTACCCATTCACTGGCAAGTTTTCCACTAGTGCCCCTCCAGATGCTCCTCACTGAAACCTCTCTCTATCTGCTCCTTTCCCTTACCAGAGTGACGGACTGCCATAGAAATAATTTTTTTAAAAAGCACCCCAAAACTCAAAAGTATCACTATTAGATCTTCAGGGAAACTGAAAATGTGATTCTTTTGGGAATTGGTAATATTCTGACCTAAGCAGAAAATACCACAAGTGATGCTGCTGGAATATTGCTGCAGGAAAAAAAATGGCATCTGACCAGAACAAGAGGCAGATCTCAAAAATTATTACAGTAGCTTCATTTCAGAGACATCTTAAATTAATTCCTTTGGATAAACAGACTGAGGTCCTGCAACCTCCTTCCCTGGTCAATAACCCCATTAAGTCTGTGACATTCCTACAAAAGTGCCAAATCCTGAAATCTCTTCTCATTAATTAGCTCATTTCCCAAAAAAATCTCATTGAATTTAGACCCTTTTTTAAAAAGCATACAAAAAAAGCTTAATTCCCAAAAGAATAGAAGATCCAGTCCATTTTATCTGATTTTAGGAAGTGTTTCAAGCTTTGGACCATCTTAATATACGATCTGTAAATAGGAAAGGTTTTTCTAAGGCTGACATTTTGAAGTCCACAAGACCTTTGTAACTATTTGTTTTCAGTAGTCAGACAACCAGAGGTGGTACCAAGAGTCCTCAACAGATGACTGAAATCAGTAACTCCACTCAGGACCTGCAGTTCAGGCTGCTCCATTAACCTACAGAATCTGTTCAACAATGTTGGGACTTACTGCTGCATAGCACAAGATTGTTTTCCTTCCTCTTCCCAAGCAAAGACTGTTTTCCAACTGAATCGCTGTTGAACTACATTTACCACTGAAAGCCTTGACTCTGCAGATTAAATACATGAAGTCATTAAAAAAAATTTACTAGTAAATACAAGTCTAGGAAATGGTGGGCATTATGGAGTGGCCCAAAGGTTTGTTTGTTTTCATTCCTTCCTGTGCATTGATGATAAAAAAGATTTCTAGAAAAGATTAAGCCTTTATAGTCAGCATAGGAGAAGCAAATGCAACACAGCTCAAGACATGAAATCAAATTATTTAGCGGATGCATATTTAACAAGGGCAATACAAATGGACCACTAATTATGATATTAGAGTGTTTTCATGCTATGTTTGTCTTTTTCTATTCTTCACGGTGATCATACGTACAGTTAATTACACTTAATAATGATAATTATGGCTTTATTTTACAATGCAGGAAATTAGCTCGCTCAGGCATTTCATAATGCATAGGATGCTATGGAAGTTATTACAGCAGAAGGGAAATATTTAAAATCAACATTGCTCTCTAGGGGTCTTTTGACTTATCTTCCTTTGCTGTGCCACTAATCTATTGTACAGTGTGGAGTAACTCCCATTAAGGCAAATGGGAAATCCCTAGCTTACATAAATCCTCTGAAACTATCTGGCAGAAAACTGAGTTTCATTTGCAGAGAGAAATGATGAACTTATATTGCTGAGGAGTATGCAAACATGTTCTGCAGTGACACTGAAATCAGGGGATGGAATCCAACATCATAATTTGAATGGAGAGTCTTCTGCACTTGACTCTAGTTTCTTTGAGATGATAGCTCATGTATGAGAGAGGACAAGAATAACTACGTCCTATCTTCAACAGGAAGATGATGCACAGTGAAGAAAGAAACTCAGGAATGGTCTTTTTGCCACAATCTTAACGCTGCCCTGGGGAAAACACTTACTCCCAAAGATCATTAAACACATACATTTATGAAGATTGCCAACTACAGCCATTTATATATTATAAAAACTGTTTTTAAAAAAAATTTTTCTGTCCCCTAGGTCCTTTAATACTCTTCATCACTGTCATTACCGTAAAAGGAGGCATTGCCCATACCTTTTTTCCTACATACCTTTCTTCTTTCCTAATGTTCTGATCTTTCTTTATTATTTATTTCACTGTTTGTGAAGGAACGTAATACATGCAAAAGCTTTTGTTGCAGGAGGCAGATGTACAGCCACATCTTGATAGAAAGACTTCATAGCGTCCCCAAAAAGAGCAAAGAGTACAATCTCAGCTTACACACTTCCATTCAAAGTCTTTTGTGCATCAATCTTCACAACATAGAAATGGTTCACAGCCTCAGCAAAACAATTTCAGGTGTCGTGGTCTGCCTGCAATAGAACCACCTTGTGCCACTGTAAATCGGGACAAATGGATGTGGTTTGCCTCTCAAGATGCCACCGGACCTGTCAGTATTGATGTACATTCCTGCTGTTAGTTAGATCAGGCTTATTTCCTCTGAGGTAACATTAAGAATGATATGGATATTTGCTCTGCTATTCCTACAGGTCTCTGCAGCAGATCTTTCAGGAGAAGAATTTTAGGGGTGAATCCACATACAATGGAAGCTGCAATTTACCTGCTGCATGCAGAAAGGGCAAACCTTCAAGCTAACCTGTTTCCTTCCCTTCACTAGTAGCAGAGTGGGGAACTCTCAGCCCGACACAGAAAGTCTCTGTGGGCAAGCCAGCATCACCTTCTCTGCCTCTCAGCAATAGCAGTTCCTGCTGCAGCTTTCTCACTTTACCGGGGGCTTCACCATCCTTCAATGCATCTCTGCAGGAAGGGGTTCACTGGGTGAACACCTCATGAACATAGCCAAGGCCTATGAAACCATGTGAAATGCAGATGTTCAATTGTGAGCATCTTTTTCTTCCAGGAGCAACCAAGCCAACCATATCTGAACATCAGTATTTTCAAAGCGAGGACCTTGACACAGTCAGAATTCGGGTATCAGCACGCTAACTTGATTTCTTCCAAACCTACGTTTTAGAGTAGAGGAAAAAAGGTAGGGATCTTTTTGGATACATTTTTGTTTGTATTTCCGACCTAATTAGAACTATACCAATATAAGAGGTTTTTTTACAATGTTTTCAAGTTTTTGGCTCTGTAGTTGGATATAAAGATAAAAAGTAAAAGTACTGTTTAAAAAATATTTTTGAATTTCAGACAACAAAACAGTACAACATTCCTTCCCAACAATGGGATGGCGAAATGGGTGGTAACAAACATATCTGTCAATACTCTAATAAAACTGTACAAAAAAATGTGTATATTAAACACATCCCTTCATTGGATCTTCTCTTCCACTACCATAATGTTGTGGATGTTTTGAGTCTTTCTTAGCATACAGAAGGACTGTTAAAACCATGATTGATTTATCACCATGCCTAGGTAGCCAAAAGATTTAAGTAGAAACCAGTCCAATAGCCTGTAGGTATCACTGACTTTTTAATACAAAAGATTTTTTTTTTTTTCAACTCCAACTTGCCAGGGGATTCACATTATCAGAGGCTGATTGTATTTGGAAAATGCTTAAATTGAATCTGCTCTATTCACCTCCCAGGCTGCTAAATGAAAAAGTATCCCCTATGTTAAACTGGAAGTTAGATGAGGAGCAGGCACTCATCCCCTGCAATCAATGACAAGCTAATGGGGCTGCTGACTATAAATTCTCTGGAAACCTAGATGTGAAGCTCTTGATTCAAGTGATCTGTGCTGCAGACCCTGAGCCACTGCAGACAATCAATTTTATGTACACAAACTTTTTTTGGCGAGCATTAAAGGACGCTCTGTTTGAAAAAGGATGCCAACATGGTAACTCCAAATGAACATTATTTTACACTGCCTGCACCTCAACTTTACAAGGATGTAAAATATCCAGCGGTGGTACAATAAATAAATTATCAGCTTCTTGGTACAATAATCATCAACATTGGCTTGATCCTAAGCTAGTGTAAATAAATAACATGGGTCATGCACGACAAGTTGCTTCATCGGTGGTTGAAGCCTTTCCGTCTTTATATGTTTTGATTATTAAGGAGTATCTTTGGCAAGTCAGTGCTATATCTGAATAAACAGCCCATGTATTTGGGTCACTCTTAGTGAAAGCTTGAAAGACTTATCCTCCTGACTTGGGGGAAAATTGCAGAAAAAAGGGTGCTGACCTCCTGTCTGTCTACTTGGTGGCTGGTAAATGTTAGCACATCTTGATAATATCAATTAGACTGGGAAGCTTTATTTTAAGTTTTTGAACTATTACTACTGCCTGTGTCCATTTGTCTTTTTTATTCTCGAGATGTGCCATGACAAGGATTAAATGCGACACACACCAAACTTTGAATGTCCTGCAGCCAGTTCCAATGGCTTGGATGCTGTCATTTCGAGCTACATCAGGAACAGTGGCTCAATGGCTGCATCTGTGACACATGTCAGAAACTTTTAAATGTCTGCTCTTTTTTTCATCAGGATGCTTCTGTATCTTAGCTAGGGAAGAGATGACATTTTGTGTTTGGGTGGAACTTGTTGTGGTTCCCTCTTCCTGCCTCCTCTAACTGTCAGCCTGAGTTTCCCCTAAACATATCAAAATACAGACAAATAAACCTTGTCATCTAGAAATATATTCAGTAGTAACCATGCTTGAAAACAATGTTTTAGGAGGAACTTGGGCACATTTTCTCATAGAATGATGAGCTACACAAAACACAGCGCTAGGCTATTTCTGACCTTTGTTATGTGCCGCCTTAGAAGATTGATGTGCACAACTCAGATACACACGAATTCCTTAACATTTCTGTTCTTTTTCCATTAAAGTGGAATAATTTGGCATATAAAATACACAGCGTACTAGGGTGTTTTTTGAAAAGCTTGGAAGAATTAACATTTTGATAAGAATACATAGTTCAAGGGTAGAAAATGGATCTGCTAATGGACACCAAGGAGTCTCAGGGCAGGACTCCAGGACTTGAAAACGCAACTCCAGAGAAGAGAGCAGTCTTGCATCATTATCATTCATTTAAAATAAATAAATGTCATTCTCAACATCAGATTGGGATTTCTTTGTCTTTCAAAATCATACCAAAAAATGCTTAAAACTCTAGACTCTTTCATGATGACATTTGCCCTTCGGGTTTAATTGATATAACAAACACTAATTTTTCTTCCTTTTCCCTGAGCAGCTTGAGTTCTTCAGATTCTCCTGCAGTTATTGGCGACTGTGTATGGGCAGCCAGACATGTTTCACACAGTAAGACACTGTAATTTTACTCTGGAGTTCTCTTTGCCCACTTCAATAGGCCATGTTTCGGCTGGATTTGGCTAGCAGTAGGACTTAAACATTTTGCTTTCTTTAAATAATTAGTTGGGCTTTTTGTTCAAAATATTTTTAAAAAGAAAAGAAGAGAAATGCAATGACAGCACATGACCTTGCACATATGTGCAAACATGCAGTTTAATCTCACTTTTTGAAAACATATCATATATTCCCTGCCAGGTCTAGAGGGGTCCTAGAGGGGTTAACTTCTTCTCAGGAGAAGTATTCTGCCTGCTTACATCTGACTGTGGAGAAAGCTGGGTTCAGATGGGAGATACTCATTTAGCAGAGGATCACCTGGGACACTGCAGAGGGCACTGCCAAAACTCCAAGTAAAATGCAGCCACTCTCCCTCTGGATGGATGCATATTCCAGTCCTCAGTACCACGCCCAGCCTTTGCTGGGTACTCAACACACTATGCATTCAACCCTGACATTTGTGGCCTCCATTTTTTTGGTTTTGCTTTTCCTCTGAGGTATGGTTTCCCCACTTACTTCATTGCTAGATAACATAAAAATTCATCAACTTCAATTAAACTCCAGTATTCACTTTAAAAGTGAATGCTTCTGCAGTCACCTTTTTCTTGGCTGCACTGAAGGCTACATTAAAAACTAAATACCAAACGAATCACAGAATCATATAAGCAGAGCTATCACTGCACACAGTCAAGAATTCACTTTCGCATTCCATATAATTAGGAAATCAGTGACTGAGTAGCAGAGAGAAAGATGGCAATGGTAAGAGTATATTTCATGTCATCAATTACAGAGGTATGGCTACTTAAGGACAAACAAGAATGCCAAATTCCTTCACGATCCTACTTTTCCTCTCTGGGGGAATGAGGAGAGGTGGACTACGAGCTGGAGATGAGACTTCTCATGAAAGGAAACATTCTGCAATCCAGCCAAGAACTACTACAATTTATGCAAACATGATGTAGCCATTATTAAACAAGAAAAGAGTCACAGCTTTATTTTGCACTTACAGATATGCTTTCAGACACATAAGCAACAATGCCACAAAAAATAACTTTCAGAAAATATGTCATACTGCGGCCTCAAATTCAAACTGCTCCAAAAAAAGACAACTGTTATCATTGTTATTTATGTCAGAAAGCCCTTAAGGATAAATTTTAACAACGGCATTAACAGGGACATTTAGGATTCAGTTTTACTAAAAATAGAAAAGAAAAAAATATTTTAAATATGGCATTTTGTAGAAAATAAAAACAGAATAATTAAAATTATTTTGGTATATTATTCCAATAGAACTGGGAACATTTTAGTCTATTAAATCTCAGCATCCTCTCAAGTAAGGTTATGTTAACTATATTATTACAGCAGGAAAACCAGGGCATGTACTTTTATTTTAGTACGTTTCAAAAGTAAACTACTAGAATTGGCACAAGCTGAAACCACCTATCCTGTCTCATAGTCCTGAAACTTACTTTCCTATTTTTTGTAAAACATTCATTAGCAAAGTCTGCAGGACCAGTGCTTGCTCAGATCTCAAAAATTTCAGTGAAGCTGGCCCTTGAGTTAGGCAAAACATGAACTTTCCAAGCCTTAAAACCCAACTGGCAAATGTAGCAGAATGCCTTATGGACTAAATCCTTCAAGTTTTGATTTGAAAAAAAACCACCAAAAAGCCAAACCAACCAGACCTCACTAAAAGCCTAAGTATAATTACTTTTGGAATAGATTAAAATTTTGTTAAATAATAATAACTTCTATTTTTATATATAAAAGAATGTTTTCACTACATAGAGTTCCAGAAATTTATCATTCAGCACCTGCTTCAAAACTAATCAATCTGGGCTTCTTTCTTCGTATGGGTGATAAACACTCATTCTTTATATCACATCTTTTGATTCCTTATGTGAAATGCCCTGCTTTAATGTCTATTTTGATGACCCGTAAGAAAATGCCAACTGTTCCAGCATGAACCTGAGCCTTATGCTTGCTTCTATATTACCACTAAGTACTTCATGGTGCAAAAGTGAATGTGCAAATGGAGTAAGACATTCAACAGTACAAAATCCTATTCCTGGCCTTGTTAGTTTAAGACAGACCTCTATTTTTTTGCTTTTAAACTGGGTGTGCATTACTATATTTTGTGATATTTGCTCCTACTGCCACTGATGTTGAAAGCTTTGCCACTGACATGAATGGAAAGAGGATAAGACTCAGAATGTGCTTATGATATAAACTTGTGATTAACATTAGCAGCTGTTAGGTTTTTTTTTTTTTTTTTTTACTCTAAGCCTCATAAATACAGCTGAAAAAGCATTTATCTGAAAGTGGAAAATAAGGGCTTAGCTAGAGCTGTGCAATCTTTTTGTAATGAAACCCAGAACTAGCCTGATTTGGGAGAGCTGCTAGAGGTTTGACATTCAGGCCAGTTTTGCTAACCCCTCAGTGAACATAGTGGATTTACAGTTTCAGATGAAAACCACATACAGCACAGCAGAGATTTTGGCTGAACGATGCTTTCGGCTCTTGCTTAGACTTGAAACTTATTGGGTGTGAACCCATAAACCCCTGAACTTATAAGGAAAAAAAATACTGGCACGAGAACCTCATGGACAGAAATGACACAAGACTCACAGAAATCCAGGCATGGCAAGCAGTAGTTTGGGGGAAGATATGTTGGGCATTACAGGTGTAGAGATCTCGAAGCTCTACCACCACCTGAAGTACTGGCCAAAGAGGGGTGTAATCAGTGAAGCTCCAGTTAACCATATCCGGCACCACACGACAACTGCAGTTTATCCAGGTCGTTTCCTAGTGCACTGACATTAACACTCCCTTTTATAGTATGTGCATTGTATAGTAGGTGGTGATTTGGTGGTTTGGGAAGTAGCCAAGGAAAGAGACTCAAAGTATAGTGAACTTCCTTCCAAAATTGATGTTGAAATTTGGCTACTTGAAACACATTACAAGTCACAGCTAAATCAGTAGGGTATTAAAAAGGAAATGACTCTTGAGCAGAGAAGTTTTGCTTTTCCCATCTCTTGCATTGTAATTCTCTGTCCAGCCCTAAAGTGACTACTAAGCTAAAGGAAATTAAAGAAAAGATGAATAGAAAAAAATCTTGAGCTGCGTCAAATTCATCCCCAGTGTAGCTTAGCTCAAGTAGAGTTAAATCAATGGAGTTCCACCAGGGATGAATTTGGCTTATTGTCAAAAGGAAATGAAGCAACTCTGCCCTCATTTACAGCTATCAACTTAAACAGAAATTTCATTATAAGGGAATTTCTGAAAACAATTCCTAGGTAAAAGAAAATTACTAAGGTTGAACAGCATGTGTGTTTGAAAATTCCCTGAAGTCCACAACTGTCTGCTTACTTGGTAGATACACTGAATGCCAGCTAATTGAGTGCTCACATTGTTCCAAAGGTCTTAAAAAATCAGAGAAGCCTATAAAATGAATAAGTAGATGGTCTTATGAAATGTTCTTTGTTTTTGCTATGTTGAATCTTAAATACCCAATCACAAAAATAGTGTTAAATTAAAAGTAGGAGAGCAATTGCAGATAAAAATGAAGCCAGTTGTATAATTTTTGGTTACCTTCATATTCTTGATTTTATTTTCCTGATTTAGTTGTAAAAGTAACGTAGAATTTTTTAAGCGGCAAACTTCTGCCATTTATGTTCTCCAAAGCACGATCTGAAGAGATCCTGTGAAGCTTCTCTTTATTTCCAAATAAAATATTGAATTAAATCTTACATTTAATACTGACATTTCCAAACAGAGTCCTTCCTATTTATTTTACTATAAAGCTGTAATACCATTAGGATGTATTTCTTTTCTAAGAGGAATTGTGGTGGAGAGTTCAAGGATCTGTTACAAAAGTTGTGAATTAAGATGAAACTAGGTTAAAATCCCCTCAACCTTGACTTTACAGTTTTGGTTTTGAATTGACAGTAAAAGTTTCAATCAGAATGCAAAATATTTGAAGAGATTTTACACTTGTTTCGCAGGATGTTTTGAACACATTTAGAAACTTGCTCTCACAGCCTTAAAATTGCATGTAATGTGATAATGTAGACTATATTTTACGTTAAAACCTATGAACACAACTAAGCTAGAACTAAACATATTTTCCAAGATACTGTTTTCCTTAAAATGTTGAGGATTCTGAGATGATGATGATATTTTGTGAATGTGCCATGACCACGACTTAGCTTGTCCTTAAAAATATCTGCTCCTTGAAGGCTTGTGAAAATCCTGATCTGAAACCTTAATCTAATTGTCAGCAACTCTAAGCAAGGGTCAGCTTCAGGTTGACAACATCACCAGAGGCAAGTCCATCAAGAGTCACCTAACCTAAAAGGTAACTTTTAGAAAGATTCAGCTGCTTTAGAACTGCATAAGGAAAATATATTAATTCAGCCAGTTCTGATGAAGTAGGAGTGCTGAGTATATCCTGAATGTTCTCACATAGCAAATGCCAAAGAAAATACTCTTAAGACTTCTTAAGAACAGGTTATTAATCACTGGAAGGAGCCATTTTTCTCAGGCCTAGCTCTCATATAATCCAAGGCCTTGGTGAGGTATTTGAATAATATTAGAAGTAAAATGAGCATTAACTCATTTTACACAAGACAACTTTCTCTAACCAGCTAAGGCTGCAAGAGTGGCATAAAGAAATCAAAGGCTCTATAAGTTGTTCACATTCACAGGCTAATTCCAAAGCTCCAAATCAGGATCTTGGTCTGCCAATCCATTGAGATATATTTGTGTATAACAATGCTCATCTGTCCCACAGAGTTTTTAGCATAGGCATGGTCCCATAGTATGATTTTTAAGTGTTTGTTTTCTCACAAACATATGTTGTTTGTTTTAGTACCATTACTAGGAGTAGAAAAGACCAGGGAAAACAGATTTTAACTAAATAGCAGAAAAAGACTAGCCAGTGAGATGTAACAGTTACCAGGTGTACATACAAAACCACTGAAAAAAGCAAACTGTGCATTTCAATCGTTATACTATGAGCAGAGAAGCAGAAATTTCACTTTAAAAACAAAAGGGGAGCACTTACCTATTTTGCACCATCACTCGCTTGCAGTGCAATGACATGGCGATTGAAGCAAACAAGGACACAGCTAGAGATCTTTAGGAACAGAGGACAACAGCTAGCAACCCATGCAAAACCCCTGACTTCAAATCACCTGATTAACTGTCACATTCTGCAGCCTGGACCTGCAAACGGATACTTAGAAATCCATGTCAAACATACAGACTTAATTTGGCTATATGGTTACACCTCTGGAAAGCTGAATTTCATCTCCTTCTTTCACATATGCCAACCATTTAACGAAGCAAAAAGACAGACAGATCTACAGAATAAAGACAATAAACTTTCCCAAACTGGGCAAGCAGAGATTCATGTGCCAACTATCACACCACATTAAGAAGAAATATGTGGTAAGACTCAACGTGAGTCAGTATAAAATGGGCTGATTCAGAACCTCACCACAAAGGCTGCAACCAGCAAAGTTCTTCTGGGGGCAAACATTTCCCAACATCCTCATACTGTTGGCAGGAATAAAAAATATTAATACATCCACTGGCAGCAAATGAACCCTGTAATTTACAGAAAGCATTTTCAAAAGCACAGACAGGTTTGTTTCTTTCTTCTGCCTTAAAAGGGAGCAATGGTACACCAGCATACAGTGATTTTTCATCTGTAAAGAAGATGTGAGAATCAAACACTCAGCAATCAAGTAATGCTCTGCTCAATGAACAAATGTATTAAAAAGGGCTGCCTATCAGCCTTCCAAAACTTAGTAACTCTAATTCTCATGGCTAACACATTGACTTCAAAGAGACTCACAGTTTGAGTAAGGCAAATATTAGAGCAGATACTGTGAGACTCAGGCCTAAGAAAGGAGAAAAAAAGTGGCTTCAGTGGTGACACACTTTCAGCAATCCCATAAATCATTTATGCAAGCAACAGATTCAATTAGAGCCAATGTACTCTAAAGTTAGGTTTGTGTATCCATAACAGCAGGATTTTCACTGAAGGTCATTTATCTTTGTAACTTTGAAGTGAATTTCTAGTTTGGATCTTTGCCTTATTTTCAATTTTAAGGTTAGGGATTAACATTTTCAATACATAAAGCTACAAATTCAGTAGGCATAGCTTCTATAGGCATCTGCTAGTAAAAAACATTTGCCTTCTAGTCTTCATTTGTAAAGACATGTGATGTCTGACAAAAGGCAAAGTTCATCTCAAGACTGATCTTAAGAGTGAAGTTTGGACTTTTTAAAAAAAAATATGTAGTATTTGAAGATTATTTAC
The DNA here is from genome assembly GCA_013398015.1 of Oreocharis arfaki. NCBI lineage: Eukaryota > Metazoa > Chordata > Aves > Passeriformes > Paramythiidae > Oreocharis > Oreocharis arfaki. Next base: position 643,025 of record VZRR01001456.1, on the reverse strand, counting down.
TCAAGCATACCTCTGATCTGTAATGTTTTTGATTGTCAAGAAACGTAGTTGGCCAAATTTTTCTTGTTACAACACAAAGAACTAAGAATGCAGTGGTTCCTTTGAAATACACGTATTTTTAAGTATTTTTAACTTTGTAGGCAAATCTTTTATTTTTAATAGCCTAATTATTCTTGAGAGGCAAAAATGTGCCACATATGGAGAAGGGGGAGCAAACGAAAGAGAGTGGAATCTCTTCTTAGATTACTTTGCTGTAACTTTCATCCTAAATAATAGTTCATTCAAGAAATTCAGGCACAGTTCCCACTTAGGAAAGAACCAAGTATAAATAGCAACTCCAGGTGTGAAAATTCTGCCATCTCTTAAACCAGAATTTCAGCAGAATGCACCTGAAAATAAAATGCTCTGCATATTAAAAGAGAAAAAAGATGTTTGCATAAACAGTAATATACATCCATGCATGTTTTTAAATGATATCCTAATACATGTTAGTAATATAAAATAATTATTCACAGATTTTCCTTTGGATTTTCCAGAATCAGAGATATGCAGTGTGAATTCCCTTCAAGCAGATTTTAATTAGGGCTTTACCATATTTAACTACAGGTATATAATCCCCAAAGTGAAAACAAAAACCAAAGTGGAAGAGACTTTGTTCAAATTTCATTCCAAAAATATTTTTGCCTCCAAAGCTTTGCTAGGAAGAAAACACTCCTGAAAATGATACAAATGGTTTTGACATTAGGAAAAGTAAACAAGCAAAATAAAGATGGAAAAATCATGCGGTCAGTTTGCAAGTGCCGTTTATTGTTTGAGGCAGGGTTAAAGCCTTTTATAAAGACAAGAACATATATGCAAACAGACTGAAAGTGACATTAGGTTATTCAAAACACCCCTACTCCAAACTCTGCTGCCTGTAACATTGCCATGGCCAAAATGTGTAGAGGCTTCAAAACAGACATCATCGTAGGAACAAACTAAGATTGCTGTTATTTTGGTAATTGAAACAGACGACAAGTGCCCTAAATATTTCTAATTATATTTTTGATTAAAGAAAGAGGCATGTAGTTTTCACTTATCTTGTATCTCCTAGGACTTCTAATGTGAATTGGCATTTCATTTGTAGTCATGTATGACATTAGAAGTGGCTAAAACATGCTTTGCAGACACCAATCTATACGGCAAACAACCCAGAGCACCATTTGAACTACAAGTGGTGTGAACTAGATCATTCTGTGTTCATCACTGATTTTAAGTATCCATTAAAGATTTATTAAATACTTCCAGAATGAGCAAAGGCTTCCGTTTACTGAGTAAGGCCTAAAACGCTGAGCAGCAGCAAGCTTTCCTTTGGCACTCTGCCAGTGCCTCACTATTTCATCAGTCAAACCTGCTTTCATGACTGGTTTCCATGTCCAGTTCACTTCCACCTGTAATGCCACCTGATAACAGCCCCCAAGGTAGACAATTTCTAAAAACTGATTTTTTTTCAACCAGGAAAGTGAACAAAGACCACCAAGTAATTTCAAACAAACCAAGAACAGCTAGGAAGTGATAGCTCTCAACTGGGATCAACATGAATGGGTTTGGAACAGTCCAGAGGTCAGAATTTTTGCATATTCCTTGGCCAATCCCACTGTACCAAGTAGAAATTAACACAATATATGCATGAAGTATGGGACTTTTTCACAGTAACAAGAAGTTCCTGATTCTAAATCTATCTAACCTCTTCATCAGAAGAACAGGAAATTTGCCATGCCTTTTTATTTTTTGGAGTGAAAATCTGACAATAGCCTTTCTTACGTCGATATCAAAAGGGATTATTAAGAACTCGTCTCTCTAACATACTAGTAAAGCTGCTAATTATGTTAATTCCACCAGTTACTTTTGTTGACTTTTCTCCCCTCTGAATAATCATACCCATCTGGTGGCAGATTTATATCACTGCTTTTAAGCGTTTTTTTCCCCAAAATTAAGCATTTAATTCTAAACATAATCCCTACAAGTTAAAAATATCTTCTGCAATAAACCGGAAATAATACACACTGTCAATACCACTAATGAGGACTTCTTCCAAGTATAAACAGTTAAGCTATGCCATTATTCTACAGCATAAAGAAACATTCACTTTTCTGAAGGTAAGAGCTAGTAAATGATAAGATGCGATTCAAGAATTAGAAAATTTTGTTTGTTTGGGAAATTACTTAAATCCTTTTCCTTTGCTTATAAACATCCATACAAATTGACAGTGCTTTGCATGGCCAAAATGTTTTCAGGATATATATTGTTCCCTGCCGAAAGAAAAAAATAATCCATCCAGGCCTCTTTTGGGGGCGGGTGGGTGTACTACCAAACTGTGAAAGGATTTGTGTATGCATGTATGAGATGACAGAAAGACAAGCACTTAATTCACAGGGAAAAAAATAAGAACAGATAAGGGCTTTTTCATCTGAAATTACAGCCTCTCTCTTTATAAACACTTGGCTATCACTGGCCACTTTCGCTCAACAGGCCAGGCAGAGATAAACGCGGTGCTTTTGCGGAGGCCCCACCGACGGAGCAGGCTCAGTCCGGCCCCAGGTGCGACCCCTGCTCTCCTGCGAGCAGCACTTGGACCAGGCAATCCATCACGGTGCTCCTCCTGTCAGGCCGGGTGCTCGGCTGCAGCTGTCTGTCACACTGGTGGATGGGACCTGCTTAAAGGCAATCATGTCAATCTCTATGTGACTACTCAGACTAAGATAGAAGGATGATCTTGACAGGCTTGGCAAAGTCAGCAGAAGGCACTAGAGGACTTTAGTTACATGCTTAAAATTTAGATGTGATTTGTGCTTCTTGTGTGGAGGGACTGAAGAGGCACAAAACAGCACTGTGTTTTATAGCTGGTCATCTTGGATGAATCTGTTGCCCTCGGAATGTTTTCCATAGTAAATGTAGCGACATTTCCCCAAAATGCCTACAATGAAAAGGAAATGAATTACAGTTAGGATGGAAGTAGGATAATATGCAATAAAGCACATAGCTTGGGAAATTTGAAGGAGGGAAAGGATCAGTTTTCTCTTGTCCTGCAAAAGAAATTTTGTGCATTTCAAATATTCAGTATTGCCATTTCAATCAGCAGTTTTGAACCCACTGGAAAAATGTGTTCAAATACCTACATGACCTACTCTGTTAAACATACACCCACAAGTGTCTTCAAAAACAGAACTACGTAATGCTGAAACATCATATATTGTGTTTTAAATCATGGTACCTCTCTCCTGCTTTTAAAGAACCAGAAAGTTTGGGTTGAAGTTACATTTAGTGCTCTCTGCTATCTCCCTGCTATGTGTTTAAAAGGTTTTTCCTGATGAATGAAACAAAAAAAAACCCAACAAACAAACAAACCAACCCCCAAACCAACAGCAAATAACTACAGTTTAATGTGGATCCTGGAAAAACCTGTCAAACTTTCCCAAAGCCATACTGCAAGCACCCAAACCATCCTTGTTTTTAGTGACAGAGAACCAAAGTGCGTGGCTGAAATCTATGTGGGAAGCCATTGACAGACACAGGCTAGAGCAGTTAGCCTCCCCAGATTCCAGCATATTTATACATACAAATAAATATTTAATAAAAACATTTCCAAAATATCCCTCCAAACAACATCACAACACCCCATGCGCAAGATACAATTTAATTATGCTAAATACTGGCACATGCAGGATGCTTTCAATAATTAGCCATAATACTAGTTTAGGGAGACAAGGCACATTATTCACAGTGAGTACAAGCAGAAAGATGCCTGAGGAAGCCTTAACTGCTGTGGCTGAGACACACATACCTGTAAATCTCACTACCTTATTCAAAAGCATCCCCTCTGGTGGTACTAAGTGGTATGTGAAAGCGTAAGTTCACAGTCACATCCCACCTGTGAATAACCGATGCTAAATTTTACTAGCAGAGTTTCTCTTTGAGCCCTCAGACATGTATAGTCAAATTAAAGTCATCTCCCATGAGCAGAAAGAAAGTGGAAGGGTCTCCTCTGCCCTGGGAGTGTCTTACCAGAGCAGTCACTGAAGCTCACCTCCATAAGGGCAAACATAACCTAGCCCAAAGGAGACAAACACTGCCTTACACAAAGGGTAAGGAAGGAGGAGAAGCAGATCCTCAATTCATTCCTGTTTTAGATTTCCAGAACTAACGCAGCCATTACTGTGCCCACCTGCAGTATGAATTCACTATGCAAGCTTTTATATTCTGCATCCATTTTTTTCCAGTATAACGTCTCTCAGATAAGCTACTAAGGCTTCGGAAGGCATGGGTCATGCAAGATTAATGTTAACCCATGCTCTTCTTTCTCTCTAAGACATCATGATGGTAACACATTCCTAGGAGGGCTGTGGCGGGGAAATTGATAGGCCTGTCATTTGTTGTGAAAAACATTTCCCTTCAGGAAAATACAAACGGGGACTATATGGTGCAGTGCCTGACCACTTTCCCCTCCTGCACAGAGCTTTCTTCAATAATTTCAATTATTTCACTAGTAGAGCAATTTCCATGTGCAAAAGACGATATTAGCATTCCTAAACAAAAGTCTAATGAAGAGCAGGTTTTTCTTTCCCTAAACAGATATCCCAAGTCAGGTTGCAGCAGGCATTAGGTTGGTAACAAGGCCATTTAGAGCTATAAATGCAAAAGATATGAGCGGTTTATTAATGACATTCTTTGGACTCCTTTTTCACTGGCATTGATAAAAGTCTTGTTTGAGGTCTGCTGCATTTCTTTAGGACTGGAAGCAAGACTGTTTATAGAGATGCTGGTGAGAGAGTGCTGTTTGATGAATGCTGGAGACTATAGCTAGGTGTCAGTGCTTAGAAAATGAGGCAAGGACATGAGGTATTAATATTGTCAATGATCTCTTGACAGGAAAACAGATACTGTATTCATCGTCAGATTTAAATAGACATCAAGTGCATTAATGACAAAAGGGCAGACTTCAAACAAAGGGGGCTGTATGGTGCTGCGCTGAGCCAGTCTCCAAGTTGGCAATAACCTGATCTGAAAAGACACTGTCAGGGCTACAGACAGGCCTGGGATTGTGTGCGGTGACAGAAAACAGAGATGCTGACAGAGATACCGGTGCCATATTATGCCAAGTATATTCTAACACTGTCTCCAGTCCTAACTAAATCTGACATCATTTCCTATTGCTTATAGTATCCTCCACTGCTCTGGCAGAATATTTCTCCCCAGACATCATTACAAACTCCACTGTAGTTTTAAAGTTACTGGCAGGCCTGTGCTGTCGTGGAGGCTGGGTCTAGAGGCCTAAGGATAACCTCAGTCAATCTAAATTTGGAGTTTGCTGGAGAAGTGCTCTCATTTTCACTGATATCTCAGCTACTTGAGGTGATCTGAACGCTAAAGTGTGAGGAGCTGTCACCTTGAATAAAATCCTTAAAGTAAAGACGCTCTGTTCCCAGGATGTTCAGCAAAGATGTCGGACAGTCTGGCAGCAGGAAATGAAATCCAGCTGCTGCTGCTCGCCTGGGGATAAAGGTGCTTGGGCTAGTGACAGTTAAAGTCAGCTGAAATTTTTGAAATCCTGCAGCCTACAATTGTTTAAATTAAGGAAGTGTTGTCTCCACAGAGATTCCCTACCCAGGCACACAGCTGTGATTCGATTGCCAGGCATATTACACACGCTGCTCAGAGAGCCTTGATAAGAGCACAGTTGAAAATGTTGCCATGAGACCTTGTTTATCATGAAGGTTATTTGTAAAACAACAATCTTGCTCATAAATTAAATGCGGTGACTGGCTTGGTTATTTGTTTTCCTTTGTTTTTCCTCTTTATGTCCCACCTCCCTTTGGCAACTACAGAAAGCTCAGAGAACTGCAAAAGGTTTGTGTGCTGCAATGAGAATTTTGATGCTAAGATATGTCACGTGTGAATTCAGGAAAGCGACTGCTTTTTTTCTGCCTATCCGCTACGGTACTCTTTCTTTGCAGGGGCAGAAGTACATTTGTTCTTTTGCACACAGGCAAGGGAAAGAATAAGGGGAAAACAATACATCTGTGGCTGTTCTGGTGTTTTTTAATTAAAATATCCAGCATCGGCCATAATACACTAAGTATACCCCCTATACATCAAAACAATACACAGCATCCAGAACGAGGTTTCTGCTTGAGGTTCTTAAGAAATGACAACACAAGGTCTCTTGAGGGATCATCTTCCCTGAACGAGGCTTCTAATTTTTCTTAAGTAGCTGGTTCTACCATCGCCACAAGCTGTTAAAACTATAATTATGAAAAAAATGCATTGGGAAGAATCATTTTTAAATTCCCTCTCTATCTTTTAAATGTTTGCACCCTTTGGAATGGATGTTCTAATTATGCTGGGTAAGTAATGACCTTGCAGTTGCTTGCATGTGTTGTGGTATCAGTCTTTCTTCACAAACACATTGTAATGTCAGCAACACCAGCCTTTCCTTAGCTGAGGGAAAACCCAATTATCCAAATAAATAAATACATGCATACTAAAGCACGTGAAAAAGTTCAAGTCATGTTAGCTCCTTTTAAATTTGGTATATTTTGCAGAGGGCTACAGTGCTTTTATAGCTCCTTGCTAGAGCAAAAAAAAGGTTTGCAGATGTATTATATCAGAAGTGGCAAAAGCAAGTTGCAATGGGATGCATTAGGTCATGCAGCCTTAGTTAGTTACAGGTCAAAATTCAGTTCAAGCCAACAGTGACCTAAGGGAATTGTTGTCGGGTAGCATCTTGTTGCCTTTTTCCTACCTCTTTTTCCTAGAACATTAATACTCCACATTTAGAAAAACCCACCTCTCAGTCATCACAAGTTGGGCAGCTTCCAGAAACACAGCTTCCTCCAGTAATATTCAGTTTTCTTTAAAAAGTAATTACTAAAACTAAGTAGTCGAGACAAAAATTTTGCCACCCCCAAAACCTATTGCCACATCTGCCCAACATCCCCACCAGGCACCCATTTTAACATCAAATGTTTTTAATAAGTCCCTCTGCAAGTGAAAGCAGCAAAGTATTCACAATTAAATTTGTTTGTCAAACACTGGTCTGCAGTATCCATCAGAGACTGAATGTCAGTTAACAGCCTTCTGCCTTTCGCATGGACTAACCACAGGGCCTGGTACGAGGAGATGTGGGCAGATAAAGTGTAGCACTTCATACACAAACTCAATATTCTAGCGGAATTCTACTTCACCTAACTTTAATTAGAGCACAGTACCTAAATCCTCCACTGCCAATTTGTATTTGATCCATATTCATCTCTTTTTGCACAACCTGCTGTTGCATAGTTTTGCTATGGGCTATTAAACAGCTGCCATGTTCCACAAAGAAGCTGGGTGCATTTCAGTGTGGTTATACTACCAATCTGTAAATTGTTTTGAGACCCTTCAGGATGAAATATCAATACCATTATCATTTTTTTCATAGGCACTTGGGCATATTCTACAATTAATGAACAGAAGTTGTGAAATTCCCTTAAATATTAATACAAACTTCCTATAAAGGAAAGTAATTCCCTGCTGACAACACTTAGAGGAGAATAAATATCTATCTGTGAACAATTTAAAGTCTACAATGCCACCGATTTAGGCAAAAAACCTCCATGAGTCAAATTAATTTAAAACTCTTAAAAATCTTTTCATCTAAGTGATATGTAAAGCTGGGTTAAAAAAACCCAAAACAAACCCTTTTTTACAGGAGTTTAGTAATTTTTCCCTTTATCTGCCTGGAAATTCTAGCAACTTTAACTAGTTGTCTAGTTGACAAGTTAATTTCACTTCCTTTCAGTGAAAGAGAATAACTGTTTCTATTGAATATGATCCAGCCTATGAATTCTCTGATGCAGGAATCTGAAGACAAGACAAGATGCAAAGGATCATCCGGGTGACCAAGTACTCCCCAAGGCAGCCAAGTGTGCAACCCAGAGAGATCCACTCAGACTTGCACTCTGCCCCAGCAAACAAACCACTGCCAGCATGGGGAGGACTGAGCTCACAAACCGCGACGTGACACAGGGAAAGAACAGAAGAGTTGCAGCTGTCCTTGCAAATGTGATGGGTTCTCTGGCTTCTACCATTTGATCTGTTTGTTGAAACCACAGTTTCCACATTGCTCCAGGCTGGAGTCAAGACACAGGATCTTGACTCCTCAAATCAGAGCAGAAGGAGCAACAGAAAGAGGAGGATACAACAGATATGAATGCCTGTGGTTGTACCACAGCTAAATGCTGTATAAAGGAATCTTATAAAGACCTGAAACATCACAGAAAGAAACAAAATCCAGATAAATTCCCTGAAATGCTATCATAAACTACTCAGAAGTGCTCACAAAACAAATGCACAAATATTGACTTTCCATATGTTATAAACTAGTTAATTTATTTTTAAGAGGATTGAAACACTAAATGTAAGCAAAAATAATGCATAACTCTTCAAAAAGTAGCTGTGCATAAAGGGGTGAGGTTGTGCTTGAGCACGCTGAGCACAGAGCTAGCTGTGGCTAAGGCAAAATTCCTTCACCGTGGCCACAGTACTCACAGAGTGGTCTCCAAATACACCCAAAGAGGTGCCCGTGAATTAGGAATTGTGGTCCATTGCAGGTTTCCTGGAGAAAGAAGACATACCTTCAGCAGCAAACTGCTGATCCTGACTTCCCCCCTCCCTCTGAGGGTAACAACATCCAAGGAAGGTAACCTTCCCATCCAGAGGAGATGAATTACCTCTTTGCTCTGCTCCCTGCACAGGGAGGCCGAAAAACGATAACATTTTCCTCTGGACACCCTACAGCATGGGGCACAAAATGGTCTTTCAGACTGAAAGAAATTACTGAAAGGCACAAAATCAAATCTGTATCCAGTCTACAGCAATGATGTTAGAATTATACACCTAAGCTAGAGCTGAGAGGAATCACAGAAGGCAAACTAACACACTGAATTATTGCAAGTGTCCTGTACAGACAAGTACTGTGACATGTCAAGTCTCACTGGCCTGTTTGTGGGAAGGGGGGAAAAGGGGGGAGTATGTAGGGAAGTGAGAGTAGGGGAGGGGGGAGCAAAGCAGTCAACAGGGAGGGGATGTTGGAAAAATTTGCAATGAAGGTGATAGGAATACAAAGATGTGAAGTTTGCATCCTGGGCCAAGGAAGCTGCATAAATGTTCGGTGTAAACTAGCAGTCAAGCTGATGTGTGATAAAGTGCAGCCTGCTGTAAATACACTTCAGGGCTCCCAGTGCAACTAGGGAAGGAACTTGTAATTTGGAAAGGGGGGGAGGAGAGCGCGGGGGGGGGGGGGGAGAAATAAAATGTTTTTTAAAAAAATGCACTGCAAGCTTTTTCTCACATAATCTGTTACTAGAAAATTGAGAAGCTTGTCCAAGTCCGTGGGAATAAGCTGATGAGCTGATACTTAATAATAAACCATATTGTGTCATGGTGCAGAGTCATCTAGATCCATTCAGGCCACAAACTATATTACTTTATACAGCCCTGGCTGACATACATTTAAAGCCCTCTACACATTAAGGAGCCATTAGGCTGACAGATTAAAAGTTATCTTGGAGCTAATGTTTCCATTATGCGTATCCTGGCAGTGGAACAATCAACACACTGTTCCTCAGATGTCATACTTTGTTTAAAAAAAGGGTAAGGGGGAGAGCAGGGGGAAAGGAGGGTATCTTTCCCTCCTTGAATGACATTGACATGATCAGCTTTGATCTGGGCATGTACTGTCTACAGATTCTCTACTGCTGGCTAAAATAGGAGCATTTAGGGCATAATACTTTAAATCTTTAACCAGTTCCATACTCCTCTGGGTATAATTGTTACAATTTAAGGTTTTACACTTGTGATTTCTCTGGAATCTTTCCATGCTTATTGCAACTATCATCAGAGAAATATGTTGGGGGGTTGGAATGTCTCTTTCTGGTGAAAATGAAACAAAAAGTACGCAACAAAAATACACAGACAAATAAACAAAAAAACGCAACCAAATGCTTTTGGTTCTTCAGTGCATCTTGACCAGTTTTGCACTGTTAATATCATGGAGAGAATTAATGCTGACTTTATGATTAAATACTTGTGAAATATGTTGAAAAATCAAAGCAGGTTTTTTTTTTTTTTCAATTACTTAGACACATAAATTGTGTAGTTAGATAGATACTGTAATCAAAGAAACTAAAGTGCACAGAAAGCATCAACATGCCGGATTTTAGGGGCTGACTGATGCTTACATTTGGATATATTGAATGCCCTTGAAGGAGATGCAGGAAAGGAAGTCTGGGCTCGCAGCTCTTTTAGTCTTCAAAACACTCCTCCGTACATCTCATTCTCTCATCTATGGTCTAATTAAAAGTAGTGGAGTAAAGACAGGAAAAAAGGCTGTGAATATTCCCCGCCGGTCAGGTTCTATCAGTTAAACACCCTTCACCTCTAACCCGGTGTCACAAGAGCCCGCTCGCTGCCTGCGCGCAGCCCGGCCGTGCGCGCGGTGCGGTGCGGTGCGGTGCGGGCGGGCCCCGGGCACTAGAGGGCAGCAGCCCTTTGCGGCAGCGCCGCCGAGCCGCGCGGGCGGGCGGCAATCACGGACAGCGGCGCTGCCTGCGAGCCCTGCAGCCCGCTCCCCGCGCTATCACCGTCACAGCCTGGATTTATACAACCTCTGCTCGCAGCCTTTCGCCCAGGAGCCTGACTTCTGGTGGCCTAATCTCAGGGAGCACCAGTCTGTTCGTGCAGATGGCGGGCCAGTGCTCTGAACGAAGGGCTCGAAATGTTGTCCGGGGGAGAGGCGATCGCCCGTGTCCGCGGCCGGCTTCCAGCGCAGCGGAGGCGGCACTTGCTATCCTCCCATACTCGCGGCGTGAATGCCAGAGCTGCTCTGAACCACCTTTCTATTACCTTGTTAATGCAGCGCTGCGACCACTGGAGTGATATAAGAGACACTTTTTACATATTCAGGACGATGGAGGAAAAGGAGGTTGTAAAATCCCTTTCCCGACCATATACGAAAGTTCAGCATTTCGATGTACACTCGCCGTACAATTTAGGAGATTTTCAGTTAATTTGGCTAACATATGCAAAAATGGCCTTTCTACTGGGCTGCTCTATAATTTGGGCTACATTCTAATAATAAAACTTACACTGCTCAGCAATGGAACTAAACCATAAAGAATGACAAGGTCATTAAGAAAACAAAAAGTGACGATAATTAAATCATACTTCACAAACCTTAACCGCACACAGATTGCATTAGCAGTAAAACGCGAGAGGAAAAAAGAGGGAAGTAAGTTCTTTTAGTAACTGTGATAGAATTAAACAAATGTACCATGATTTATGGGGCAGAAAGCAAACTTTTGGAATAATTGTTTGGAAAGTCTGCAAGCATTCCAATAAAATTACAAATTCTTATGTAAAAAAAAATTCGAGCAGCAGGGCCCTTCTGGAGAGTTTAGACATAAATTTGGCTCATCTCATGAGTAAAACTTGCTTTTGGATCTCAAATGTGTTCTTGCTGCAGGAGTTCACATTAGGGGGGAAAAAAAGCCATAGAAAATTCAGTCTGGCTCAACTGGTTTGAAATTGCTCAAGAGAGTCATCTGAAATAAAGACAAGTTGCTTTTTATTTTTAAAGCTGGGAAAGAAAGTCTCTCAAATAAAATTAAAGAGCATAATTAAATAGTGCTGCTGTCACATTATGATACAGTTAAGGGAACCTTCTTTGTCTGCCATTACTTGCTCCTTTTCACAAGCCCTTCCCCAGAAACAACAACAAAAAAAATTAAGTAATTGCTAACCGTACGATTGCTATGATTTTTCCTAATACAAAAACAAGTGTTTCTTGAGAAGCAGATACTACAAGGCCCTGGATTCCCTTGATTTTCAGCAGAAGTTGAAGGCATCTGGCACTTTGTAAGACACATCCAGAGCCCACAACAATGGGTGAGCTCCTTTCTCTCTTCTGTCACTATTACTGTTTAGCATCAAGTGAAATCAGAAGTGCATCAGGATCCAAACACTCAAAGCATTCAGAAAATATGTAATTCTCTGGACTAAGTCTGGGCTTGCCTCTTAGTAGAATTTTGTTCTATGCTATATGACATATAGCACCATCTGCTATTGCTAAATAGTTACTGGCCATAGTCTAGTTCCCAACCTGTCTCCAGTACTAAAAGCCAAAATACTGTCATTATTTTCTATCCTCAACTCTTTTTGCCCTTCCTCAGCCTCCTTTTAAAAATATGCTAATGGCAGGGGGGCTGAAGGTCAAATCACAGTGGCCAGCAGAACACAGTTTACAGGTGCACTCTTAATATCTATGGAAGCTTTTGCTAAAGATAAAAAATTGGGGACTAAGAAACCTCTGGAGAGAGACACATTAAAACCCCTCCGTTAGGGTCAGAGTCATTAAAGTTTAGCTAAAGTACCAAAGTCTTTCTAACAAGTATTGTGCTTAGTAAACATTTTCCACCAGAACACAGATATTGGTGAGGGCTTTTGGAGTGTGTCAGTTAATCAGTATTCACCCGCTTTGACAGCTTGAAATATTACTCACTTATTTGTCTGGTTCAAATTTGTCAGACCTGACTGTGTTGCAAGTTAACGTGCCCCCTGTATGAAAAAGGAGCTCATTGGCAAAATGTGCACAATGGACCTAATAAAACACATGTGGCCAAACAATCAAGCAGCACTGATCACTGTTATCACTCAGAAGCACAAAAAAAGCAACTGTCTTTGAGACTACCAAGCTAAACAGGAAGCAATAACCTCTTACTTTACCAAATATCCTTTAAATGCTTAACGGAAGGATAAAACCTCCACCACATTCAGAGGTATTAAATTTCTCGGTTAAAGTTGCATAAATATTTTGGATGTGTTGAGTCATTTGCAGGTACAAAGAAAAGAAAGGCTAAAGATAGAAGCTGTCCTTCAATCCTGAGAATGTTTTTCAGCCAAGGAAGCCCCTTCTGCCACAGGAAGGCCATTTAGGCAATACTCTTCACCTTTGCTGTCAGAGTGGGTGCTATTAAAACAGAAAGTCTTCTGAAGGTAGCAGGTAGTCTGGGATTAGACCATCACATGAATTCACAGCAGGAAAGCCAGTCACACACAGCCACTGTTTGGTCAAATGTATTCAACCACAGGGCACAGGAGTGCTGCTGTTAAGCAGGGGCAGCACTGAACAGCACAAACTGCCCTACAGAAGACCTCAAAGATCTCAAAAGTAATAACAAAAAATTATACGAGAAAAATCTTTTCAGGGATAAGGAAAGCTTAACCACTTACGTGTGTGCAGTGACCCCTGTGGTCCTTTCAGAGAGGCTCCTGGGAAGCAGCTATATGCTACTGAAGTATTTCAGTCTTTGGGCAAAACAAGCTTGACATCCGTGTTGGCATCTCTGCTGAGAACAGACACTGGCCTTACTGAGAAAACATTAACGTGACTTTGAGCTAGCTGTGGCAAAGCTGAATACTGAAGGCAGGGGGAGGAGAGGTCATGGAGGAAGCAGTAGTTAACGGGGTAAAGTGAGTGTTATAATCCCCAAATTGCAGTTGGACTGAATGTTTGCAGACAATCTGCCTGTCTAAACCAAGACAGTATCATTTTTCTTCCTTCTAGGAGAGGGTTAAGTATAATCTGAAGCCTGGAAAATGGCTGCTGTTGATACTAGTGAGGCCTTCTCTTTAACTAGATCCTTCAGGAAAAAACAAATTAATCAACAGCCAGCTGAAGTGGGTTTAATGATTGCATTCTGCATACAATCAGCTTTTCCCTTTTCAAGGGCCATCAATATGTCAAGGGAAGACATATCTGAAGGATATAGCTCTTAACATCAAGGTTATCTATTCTCCACAAGGCTCCCACTCCTTACTGGGCTGATACTTTACACTGCCTGTGTCTAACATTTTCATCAACTCTGCAATCAATCAAGGTAATAATGTTGTGCAAAAAATCAATTAACAACGCAATTAAACTTTCCTTATTATCTCAAAGGGCTGAAATAATACCTAAAGGGAAGATAGACTCACTGAATGCAGACATCCATAACCCAATGTGAAAGTGAATTATGAGGTTAGACAGATGCAGGCATGTACTGGCGCTGTTATTTTCAAAGGGATATATCTCATCCAGGCAGTGTATCAGTCACCACCAATCCCATACCCTAAAATTCCAAATTACTTTTAAGAAATATACGATGTGCAATATCCATTTCATACTCTCTTTTAGAGATAAACCCCCCAAAATCTGAACAGGAGTATTATTCAAAGACAAAATGATCTTTCAGAAAGAACATAAAATATAAAAGCTATAATAACATTTACATCTGTATACCACCCATGTCTGTAAATGCAGGTCATCAATTATACCTAATCTGTAGTGAATAAGGAACAGAAGAAGCAGCACAACATTTAAAGCCCAAAGGCTCAAATTTGCAAATACCTTGCATCAAGTACACTGAAGGAAGTGCCCCAATATAAACACATGCAGCAAAACCAGCAAGGACTTAAGTATCACTCACGGAAAATAAGACAGAGTGCCTATATTATTTTGTAATTACATTCAATCCTCATGGAAACATCATTCCCAAGAGCTGAGAGTTTTAAAGTACATTGAAAACAGGCAATTAACTCCTTGCTGTTGGGAGGATTTGGGTTTTAGCATAAAGATGTTAAGGATCAGGAGTGCTCAGCACACCAGCACAATGGAGTTAATATAGTTGGGAACCCAGGTGCAATAGTCTTGTGTAGGAGATGACTGGATAAGCATTTGAGGGCGGGTGGGGAAAAGAGTAGAGAAAGAATACATCTAAAATTAACTATTAAATGAGTGATCTTACTAGTCCACAGTGACAACCAAAAAATATTATACAAAGAAAATGACCATGACCAAGCTAGGTATTTTGTGGGTTTTTTTGACACCTATCATTTTCTATCGCACAACCTGAGTGCTCCCCCTCAGCCCCCCTTACTCATTTCCCATCATGCATACACACAGCGTCTTCACCCTCGGTTGTTGTGATTTAACATAGGCAAAAAGATAATGAAAATAGAAAACACTTAAGGGAAGTCTATGTCAGAGTGACAAGCTAGGCTCACATCCTGTAATAAGCTCAGGAAAATTTGGAAGCAGAAAAGATTTCCCTTACATATTGCACTTTGAATTCCTCTGTTAAAGGACGCTCCGTGTGTCTGTGTAAGGAGAGGTGTTCTACAAAGCAGTTCTCCCAGCAGGGATTGCTTAAGCACATAACAGCTGCAGTTTAGAAATGGTCTATTCTTACAATTAGCTCATGTAGTGCAAGTGGTTTGTTTGGACCAAGAATATCTTTTTTTGTTGATAATTCTCCCTGGTTTTGTCTTTGTCTTGCATTTCCTGCTCTTCCCCCTGCTACCCCCATGCTGTAGAGTCAGTCATGGGTGAGATAGAAATAAGTGTGACTAAAATTTTCCACAATTTTTGAAACATTACAGGCTTTCCTGCATGGATTTGGGGTACTAATATTAGTCCAGGATTAGAGAATTCAGCCATTCCTATCTTAACCTTGAGGAACATAATTAATATGTTTTCATTTTCAATGACTTCATTGTGTGTCTATCAACTGGAACCATTCCTGCTGTGTATTTGATTCCACTGACGATGGGGTGTGCTGGATTTTAAATGATGTGCTAGCACTTCTGTTCCCTATATACTCTAGTTTATGTGTTATTCATGACTTGCATTTGGAGACATGGATGATACACAGATGTAAATGTTATTAAAGCTTTTGTGTTTAGATTCATTGTGAAAGACTTCTTTGTTTTCAGATAATTCTTTTAACCATCACAAATAACCACCAATACATGAAATTGTCTTGAGACATTTTTCTTTCCTGTTAAGGTTTCTGATGAAGAGAATTTTTTATTATCCCTAGTGTTTTCTCATCATCAAAATAAAATACAGGATAAATTGACAGACAGCAGTTACACCTGCAGTAAAGCATAGAAGTAAACCTTTTTGTCATACGCTCATTATACAAAACCAAACCCAAAAGTTACTTTATTTTTTTAATAGCTGTCAGGACTGTGGCTGCCAGCTTAAGGCGGCTGCGACTGGCATTATTCTCAAACTGCTTTCACCCTTCAACATCACATTTGTAGTCCTGAGGAATTCAAAAGGAAAATGGTAAAGAAAAAGGTACTTTGCCAAATCATGGTTTCCTATCTTCTTTTTCACTTAGATTAAATTAATTTTAGATTATTAGTTTTATAACACTATTTAAATATTTTGACTATATGACAGACATACTATGCATTTTTGTTGCACTAGTACTATGTAGTAATAAACTGAAACAGAAATATGTACTTAAATGCTTGGTAAGCATCAGCCTTGGAAAACATTACCCAGTAGTCAGAAGTAATTTTTTGTGATGGACATATAAAACACCATTAAATTTTTTCATTGTCACTTATTAAGGCAAGGGGTGAGCATGTAGATTTGTGGGTCTGGACTGGTAAATCTTCAAGAGAGTTGTGTGAGGTTGCTGTACTAAAGTACGTGCATACACGGCTTTGAACTGAAAGAAAAGTGCTCTCAAAAAGCCACATTTAATCACTAATAGTTCTGTCAATTGACAGTATTTTTTCATGCATCCATAGATAGTTTCTTTCAATGAAATTGAAACTAAATGTGAAGTCTTGAAGTTGTCACATTTTTTGCTTCAAAAGAAATATTTTATAGCAGATTTTTTTTATTTTTTATGCCTATTTTATCCATTAAGCCTATAATAGCAGCAGCCTCTCTACAGAATTTAAATATTCAGAAACCCCAGCAAAAGGGATTTCTTTGTCTGAATCTCAAGCTTCTTGTAAAAATCTGACTCAGACTAATTTAGTCAAAGTCAAGTATAATAGCTTGATCAAAAAAATAACTTATTACATTTTCTGCTGTTGGAGTATTGTGTTGGATAGTGGTGGTTTGCACTCCCCAATGTACCATTTTACAGAGAACTTCATATTTTGTTGTGAATAGTTATTGAAAAGAGAGTTTTCCATCTGACAGAGAGAATCAATCTAATGTCACCCACCCTTTACCTCCAATTTTCTACTAGCACCACCTCTGTCTGGTGCAATCTTGTTAATGTTTTGCTGTAGTTACCTGCTGTTTTACTTCACCTGCCACTAAAGCTTACTGCTCTTGAGCAGTTTTGGAAAACTGCCTTTGAGCTTTATGAAACAAAAGACAAATTTTTAAACTGAACCAAACTGTAACTTAATTCAGCAGGACACTGCAACGCTGTTTCTAAGTCTTTGATGCTTTATTAAGACAGTAAGGTTCCAACCTTCCCCTTCCCCAGTCACACTGAAGACAGCTCAGGACTACTCAATAGAGAATTTCTAATGGCCGAAAACCAGTAAGTCATGGCTCGGCTGCCTAGCACTGCATTCCAGGCAAATTCTAGCCATAGTGGGGAGCGGCCATACCATGGAAAGAGTGACCCACAGCCTAGTGAAGGATAAAAGATCAAGACAAGGGAGTATGTCTGGATCATCATCAGGGTAAGCCATAATCAAGGCTAAGAGGCTACAGTATTTGGGACATGTGACAGGGTAGCAGAAGAGGGGGAGAAAAAAAGGCCATTTTTGTATGATTTCAGTCTTGTGCCAAAAGTTCTTTAGCCTTCACAGACTGTCTGGCCAATGTACACATTTCAGTCTTTTACTTTTCACAGTGCAAACACTCATTTATCTTTGGGCTTGCTCAAAAATGTAAATGGCTCATCATCCAGGGAGTAGACGAGCAATGTTTTCAGATGCTCTTCAACAATTATTTCGTTGTCAGGAAGCAGTGTATGATACCTTATAAACATGATGCTATCAGTCTACAATATTATTGAGGCATATACAGCTTTATTCACAATTCAATAGTAGTAGCCACTTTAACTGAGTAGAACCTGATACAATATAAAAATAGGTTGAGATTAAATTGTTAAAATAACAAAATAAAACAGTCTTCCTAGTCAACAGAAGTTATACATGTTGGGTGGCTGTAAAGAAATGGGAGATTTTTGTCACTCCCCCAATGCACTTGTCTGCCTTAAATAGCCTTTGGTAAAGGCTTGGAGATCTTTAAATAGGAGGTCAATCATCAAACTTTCACCAGATGACTCACTGCACTGTTAAGAGCAATTATTTAAATGTATGAAATATTTTAGGCAGATGATGAAGTCAAGAGAACCTGCTCAGCCAATCATGAAGAAAGCAAACAGTGAGCCACAGGCTTTCAACCATCCTCCCTTTCTGATGTGGTTCCACAGCACACGTTACCAGAAGCTTTATGAGACCACTTTAAACCATCAAGGTTCCATCTAGGCAAGATCGAACTACAAATGGGGTACCAAAACAGATTACAGAATGCTGGTATGAGATGTTCTTCCCTTTTTCTCCCCTTTATCAGGATTTTTTGTTTAACATGGAAGAAGTCTGTTTTCTCATAAGGCCAAATGATATGACAACATGTTTTTTGACCTAAGGAAAATAACTTCATGCGGTCTTTTCCATAGCCAAGCAACTGTGCAGGCCTGGTGAATGTGGCAGTCTTGCATAGCCTCCTTCTCCATTTATAGCAGTGATGGCTAAGTTCTGGACACATATGGCTCTAAAATTTATTGAATTCAAGTGCAATTAATATCCAAGTCTCTGGGAAGCTTATATAAAGCTATTACTCTGTTCAAAGGGAAAAAAAAAGACCATCAAATGGGTTATACTGAAAGTTATTTTTCTGTTTCTCTTTGTCTCAAAAAAAGAAAGAGGGAGGGGGAGATGACTGTTCCATAATTATAAATCTTCTGAAACTGTAACTCAGGAAAAGACTTTTCAAATAAAATGTTTCCCAGAAAAGAATATTTGGCAGTGGTTGACTCTTGTTTTCCCTAATAACCATTAAAAGTCTGCCCTAGTAAACCATTTTACTGCAACGTTTGAAATGGTAGAGTTTACATTTTATTTAATGAATAGTTGCAGAGCACTAAAGCAACATCTCGTCGGCAAAACAGCTCCTTATCCTCGCTTTGTCTCAATTGGTTTTTTTACATTTCATTTTCAATGACATGTCAGCCGTCTCTCACCAACCTCAAAGGAAAGTTGAATGTGAGGCTTACAAAGTTAAGCTGACATTTGCTCTCTTCCAATAAAAAATATTTAGTCCATTAAACATAAATACCTGTCATTATGATACATGGACTGGGTACAAGCCTCCCGTTTCCCTCTGATGTTTATTACATCCAAACAACTGCAGTGCCTGCATGTTTTCAACTTTAGTGTATTGATTAAACTTTTAAATGGCTGCCATATAACCCAGGGACATCAGGAAGATTAATTTGCGTCAATGTTCATCTGTAATTCATTAGCCATTTATTCTTTACAACCACATGGGCTATCAAGAAAATGCAGGCCATTTTTCACTCTGCACAGGCTTGGGAACAGATCCTGAAATTTGTGCTGCATACAAATAAGCTCCCCAGGCCCGGCCACTTAAACTGCTTGGCTTTTCAAAAGTTAAAGTTGAGAATAACAGCAGAAAAAAAGGAACATAAAAAACCAGAAATGGACAAAATATACGTCCTCAGGGTACTAGGGATTTAACTGAGTTTGTCCACTGTCTTTTCATCCATGGATTATGGTTTCGTATTTCAGTCAGATTATAATAACTGAAACTTGTTACTGTGCAAAGGCCATAAATAAAATGAGCTGTACCCCCTCTAATATCTTCTAAGATGCAGTTACTTGGAGAAAGCTAGAAAGCGGCAGTGAAGTATAAAAAGCTCATGCCTCAAGGAGGTTGTAGCTGTGAATCTAAGAAAAGGATGCAGTTTTAACCAATTCTTCCATTTATTGTGGATTCCAGTCTTGCCTTTATTTGAGAAAATGGCCAGCTAAATATTGCTATGTTTCCTTAGGGTAGAGGCAAGCCATCTGGCTCCTTGATTTGCCCTACTGACCCCCTTGGCACAGTATGAAGTGCATATTAAATAAGGAAAAGGAAAGAGAACAGCCATAAAGCAAACAAAAATGCACATGAATTTTACATTTACAACATGGAAAGATCAATGAAATGCATCCTGGTTCCTTTCCTCTCACTACCTATAAATTACAAAGTAGTGTCACCGTGCTAGGTAAAGTCAGAGTGGTACAGCAATAGAGTCATTGAGCCTAGTGGTAGTAACCTAGATTCCAAAAACGAAGATATCATAAGACAAATCCAACAGGTTCCAAGTTGCAAACAAGAATATAAACATAACAGCACCCTGTAACAAACACAGAAATCTTCACATAAGTCTCTAATGCATCAGTTAGGATATAATAATCTCTACTTAATAGCTACAGTCACTATGCTGCCATTTTAAAATGTGGATTTATGCATAAACCTGAAAAGAAGAAAGGAGACAATTTGCTTCTAAAAATCAGTTATCAGCTTACTGTTAAATATTAACCTGGGTGAAAAGAACCCTGGAGTGAGCATCCTGCTTAGGGTAAGCCCCCCACTGTAAGGCTGGTGCCATGCCCAACCTGCCTGCACCACCCAACCTCTTCCCAGCCACCACAGGCAGGACATTCTCTGTAAGGCACTGTGGGAAGCAGCAACCTCTCATCAAATCCAAGGAACACATAGGAGGCAGTGATGTATTGGAAAAACCTGAGCTGTGGAGCACCAACAGATTTTGTCCTACGTCCTCCAGCAGCTCCAAAGAATTAAATGCTGCCCTGCCATTACCTTATCACCAAAAACATGCCATTTGGTGCATGTCTCTGCAATTTGTGTACCAGCACGTTTACAGACAATCTGCAGGTGGGATTGCTAAGAGGCATTTCTGTCAGTTGGCTGGCTTGTAAATGCCCCAAAGTAAGTGACCCCCAAAAAAAAAGAAATTACAAGATATACAGGGATCTACTCAAAATGACTTTTGGATATGCTTTTGTGTTTATTACATGCTTGAAATTTAGACTGAGTCCATCAAAAGATTCATTACAGTCCATCAATCTCACAAGCAAACCTGAGCTGATTTGTGGTTTCGTTTTGCACAAATACTTACTTTTAATAGGCAGGAGAAAATTAAATGAGTTTTGGTCAGATATCTGGATTCCTTTGAATCTGAAAGTTGAGTCAAAAAGAATGTTGGGAAATAAGCCAGTTTCAAAGCCATATGTATAAGGAAAGAAGTCCATTTATCCAAATCTGGATAGCTTTATGCTGTACACATAACCCGAGTCGCTCTGGTCTGCATCTGCCCCACTGCACAAGAAAAGATGAAATCTCAGCTTCAACTTCGTATTTTGTTTTTGTTTTTTCAGCTTTAGTCATACCTCCAAAATAATTTAAATATAATTTTTTGGAGTAAATTATTTTTCTACTATGAGAGGAGACATACTAGGAACTTCACCAATGAAAATGTGTGGATATCAAGTGAGTTGAAAATATTGCAAAATTTACCTAGCCTCAGTAGAAAAAAAGATGAACTGCTAAAACTGCAACTTCAACTAAGGAAAAAAAAAAGCAAACTGTAGCACAACGGTGGAGTTTCTCTCACATCAGAAAAAATGAGATCTGAGCCTGTAAGCAAAAAAAAAAATCAGGTGTTCTAGAACAGAGTGATAGTAAGTTCAGTGGAGAATTTTTTAACCTTCTGCAGATACTGAAAGCTACCTCATGGTGCTCACTAAACAAAGTGTTCCCTTAGAAACTTTCCCCTTTGCTTTGGTAGCATTAATTTATAGTAGAACACAGTCAAGATGCAGCAAGGGCTTGGGGTTCAGTCCCTTAAAGCGCCCAGTATAACATATCTGAAACACCAATGACACAGTAAAGGAGTAGAAATCCCAAAACGAGGCTCACCAATCCCAGATTCTAATTAAATCTTGACAAATTAGGTATGGCAGCCCAGGGGATCATTTGCCATTGTGTTCACACCATAAAACCTGGATATGTGGGAATGTCCCTTACAGGTGGCACGCACAGCCCTGTGGCACAGGAGCACGTTACCGTGGCTCACCATCACACCCGGCCTCTCTCATGCTGCAGGAATCTCCACATGGGAAGACTAGATGGCTTTGAACTCATGCTTACACTGGGGGGGCCTAAAGCAGCAAGCTCAGGACTCAGCCATTTGTTTTCATTTTCATATAATGATGTGTCTAGCTCTCATGGTTGCACAGAAAACTGTATCAACTCGAACCATATGTTAACTGAGGCAGCAATATGTTCTTAAATTGGCAGACAGCTCAAAATGACAGTTCAGCAAGATGTGAACTATTTTCAATCATCTCAATAGGGTGTTAACTCTAAACTCTAAACATTGCCTGTATATATATTTTGTTAACCATTTCACTACTAAATACCTTAAGCAAGATACCTTAACTGTTCCTGCACACTTCTCCAAGACAGAATATCCCAACTCCTAATTTGAAAGAATCTCTCTATATAAATTGGCCTCGTTACATACTTGGCTCGATCATTTTTAGCATCTCACAATCAATGTATTTATCCTTCCACAATCATGAGGCAGTGAAGTGCTGTCATCTCCTTTTTACAGATGGAGGAAAAAACGCGAGAACATGATAAAAAGGAAACAGAACAGAGATCATCTGAGCTTAAGCCTTTTGTCTGAACCAGTAGATTAGCCTTCCCTTTTACACGGAAATTATGTGGAGACAGCGAAAAATCCGCTGAATTAAAGTAAGTAAAAGAGGCTGAATATTTAAGAGTAGTATTATCCATATATGTAGCAGATTTATTTTTTAAAAGGTTGTGTGCAGTTCAGTTTAAATTAATTCAGTTCTTTCACTGAATGCCACAGAATTTTCAAGGATTTGCTCAAATTTAAGGCCATCTTACCACAGAGCGCAGAATCTCTTGCCCTTACCTCTAGCTGGTCAGTTTCATTAATACAGTGTATTAGCTTTAGGCCTCAGTACACAATAAAACAAAAAATAAGACTAATGCAAATTTTAAATCTTGCAGCAGCAGGTCAAATAAACACAGGATCTGGATTAGTAACACTTTTTAAGATCATACATGCCTAAAACAATGCACAAAAAGAACATAATAAGAGTTAAAAATACATTTATTTAGATCTCAATGTTTTTCTTGCACTTGGGTTTTTTTAGTTTTGTGGCCAATCTGTCCAACAGTGTGGCAGCCACTGTAACTGAAACTGTTTTCCTACCCAGCAAGTACTTCAGTTTTGAGTCACAGCAGTAAATGCATCTAAGCCAGGAATGGAAGTTGGCTATTTATTACTCAGGTGACAATACTGGTTACAAGAAAGTACACAGTATGAAAAACCTTCAGCCTGACTTGACCGTATGGGCAAAGATAGCTGTGTCTCCTGATACCAGCCTCAGTCACTTTCAAACAACTGACTGCAAAACCTCTGTCTAGTTTGTGAAGTATTTTGTGATGAAAGGCACTCTACACATGTAAAATATTATTACTACATTTGCAAAATGAAATTTCTAAGAGAAAAAGCACAGAACACGCCAACAACAATAAAGCAATCAATTGCAATAGGATGCAATAACTTGCAAGAAATTGCTTTGTAGACAAGGATTAAATTGTTTCAGCACCAGCCACCCAATCCAACTTAACTAACAAAGAGAAAAAAGAAATGAGAAACATTTGCTTAAAAAGCTCATAACTGTCAATGTGTTCAGAACACCAGCATGTCCTGCTACACCTAATACCTTTGTGAAGGTGGCCTATCTGGAACTACTCTTTCCCATTCCCTGCAGACTGGAGTTGCAGAGTTTCCCTGCAGACTCCCACTGTATTTGCCAGCACTGGATCTCTGCTTGGGGTCTGAGTTTGAGACAATCCAGACCCACACGCACAGCCACCCTTCCCCGGCCCCCCCTTCAGTATCACTCATCGCAGCTTAAGCTTGTCTGGTTTGCACTGGCAGTGACCTGGATGTTGCACATGCTACAGTGCAATAAGAGAACAATACCGGCAATAAGACTGCTCCTGTGATGTTGGTTTTTCATAAAGATGTGCTTAACATTCTTCCAACAACATTATTGTTACAATATTTTTTCTGTGCACTGATTCTACAAATCAGCATTATATTATACTGAAGAAGAAATGTATTTGGTCTTAAATCCTTGTATTAAGCATTCTCTTTGAACAATGGATTTAAGAGCTTTGGTTTCCTATTCCACAAGATATTTTAATAAATCATCATCTTAATTCCTAATACTTTTTTCTATTAACACGTAAGATTTTAACTTTCTTTTCTCCACATTGTTACATGCTATTTTAAGTGATGTCAAAACTGAGCCTCAAAATGACAGTGTCAAGCACCCAGAAGAAGGCTGATTGTCCATTTACATCATGGCCTTTGCCTTTTTCTATGTAAAACTGGAAAATTTCTACAATCAACATTTGGTAGTAGACTGTAGAGTTACCATTCATCTTCATTTCCATGGGACAGATCAGTTAAAGCCTTGGTTGTACACAAAGCATTACAAACACTTTTGCATATTAAGTAATAACATGGCACCATGATGCAAACTGGCGACTGAACCACCCTTTGGGGTGCAGTTACAGGAAGGCTATGTAGCAGGACTGTATGCTTTTTTGTTGTTGATCACTCTGCTACAACATGACTTACAAAAACAACTCCATGTTAAACCATGAGTGTCAAAGAAAATCTTATGAATGTTCACATGATGACATTTTCAAATGAATTTAAAGTATTTTACAATAAAATTTACAAGAGTCCCTAGATCTTATTTTTAACTAATTTTAGGTGCTTTAGGGAAAAAAAAATACACATAAGCCTAAACCTAGGAAGATATCAGACTGGCAACAAGAGGACCACTATACCTTTTTATATCAACAGAATAAGATTCCTGTAACGAGATTGAAAAGAAAAAGGTTAGACCTTTTTCTGCAACGTGCTGCAATGCTGGTCCACACACACCTCTGTACTGGGAAGAAACAACTCTCTATTCCACTTCTTTGACCACCTGAGCAAGAAGCTGCACAGACTGGTGGGACAAGCCCAACCCCCATGGCTCCCCATAGGGCACATATCCACCCAGCTGGAGTGTGGCCTGGGATCAGGACAACTGAGCACATCACTGAGCACTGTGACCCCCAGAACAATGGAGAACAGAGGTCATGGTGTGAGAGAGGAGGATTAAAATAAAGTCCCAGCTAGCACTGGAGTGATAGAGGAAACCCCTGTTTGTTCACCATACATTCAGATCCAACCCTGTGACCAGCAAGCTGCTCCCCTTCTGTCTGGCATTTTGGAGTGAATGTGTCTGTGACTGCCACGACCTCCACTGAATTGTGTGCTGCCCACTCAGACATGCACTCTTACTCTCAAAAGACTTGGAATTTGCCAACCACAAGAAGCCAAGGAAGGACTCAGCCATCAAAGCCTCAGCACATTCAAAATGGCAGCTTCTGCTGAGACATACAGCAGCAGAGCATTAAGTGCTTAGGTAACTTCACCAATGAAAATATAGACAGCTTGAGATTTTTAGTTACTTATGCACATGTTTAACATGGTATGCACTGTTATCTGCTCTTAAAAGCTTGAATCACACTCATCTTGCCCTTAGAGCCTAGTGCTTAGACACTTTAAAAAGATCTGCCCTAAGAGTGTGTGTGTATATCTACATCTATATATATATCTATATCTATCTGTCTGTCTATATATATATATATCTATATGTATCTCCTGCATACTTAGCTACTTCTACTGCCTTCACAAGGGGTTGGTGCCATCGGAAAATAAGCCCACTACATTAGTCACATAAGCTGGGATGTACAGCTGAAGTTTTCAAAAGAACCTAGCAGTACAACTGTGCTGGATATTCAGAAGGCTTAACTCCCATGAGGTAATGAAAAGAAGCAGCCAGCATCAAAAAACACCAGCAGTGTCCAGCAGCTTACACTGCTCTTCATTGACTAAAGAAACTAGAAAACTGGCTCCAATAAAATTGCCAAATTTACCTTAATTAATATGTTTCCTTAATGTGCCATTATTCAAATTCAAAACCATTTGAAGTTTATTGCCTGTTCATGGCACCCTGAAGAGGGGTTTTGTTTGCCAAGCATTGAGCAGCTTGCAGTGTTCTCAGTGAGGGATACTATATTAATTTCTCCAGATCCTGGGTAACCAGTCTCACCTTCCAGAGCAGGCCTACATTTTCTCTAGTCTTTCTTTTCTGGAAAGGAAGACTGATCCACATTCATATGAATTCTGCTTGCAAATATCACTCAATATTCGTGTATTTATTTTAAGAAACAAATTATTTGGATAGTTATCCCCAGAAAAGCATTTTTCTTGGTTTCATTGTAATTTCAAGGTTCAGAACTGAGTAGAAAACAGAAGAGAAAATACCAGAACTCTCACAAGAAAGTATTTGAGCCCAACTTGGAGAAAAACTGCAGGAAGGATATCTAGTTTGGCTGTGGTCTAAAGCATTTATAACTAAAGATTCTTATTCTGACATAGCCTACTGACTATTTCCAAAACTCAGGATTAAAATCCAGATATCACCAGCTGAAAACCTTTCAAAAGCAATACAGGACACATGATAGTGGAAAAAAGGTAAATGCAGCATTGAGGATTTAAAGCATCAAAAATGTCTCGAAAACTGAGTGTTCCTGTGGTATCTGTGACATGCTGGTGTTTAAAAAGTGAGGGGAGAAGAGACTAGTGAGCCAAGAGGAAAAACTGGTCTTTGAATCTATGTTCGTAACTAATTTGTTTCGAATTCTGCCACAGTCTTACATGTGAGAAATGACATTAAGGGCAAGGGGTGATAGTGCGGAGATAAAGCAACAAGAAGGTATTCAAAATACTTGCCAAGAAAAAAGCACTCATCTGATAAAAATTTAGACAGGAAGAATGCCAAAAACCAGGAAAGACACAACGGAGAGATTTGATGAGGTGATTGCTGCTGCAGTTGTCAGGCTTGTCAGTAGAAAGGGGATGCCAGATTTTAACTCAAAAATAATGTCAGCTTGAAAGTTGCCTCTTTTTTTCACCACATGTTTCTAATTAACATGACATTAGGAACTTACTTCTGGCAACTATAAATAAAACTGTTTGGTATAGAGTGTAAAAGATTAGGTAGGAGAGTTTCTCAATATCTTAAAATAGAGAAAGAAAAAGAAACCTGTTATGAAGAGAAAACCCCCAACAACTTGTGCCACAATCCAACAATAACCCCAAGATGGTTTTGAATTTGAATAATGGAGCATTAAAATAAAAAAAACCAACACTCATTAAGTGAAATTTGACAACTTTAGTGAAGTCATTTATCTGTTTTACCTTGAACAACTTTCATGAGATGTTCTTCACATTAACTACTGTACTTAAGAAAACTACAAAAATGAAGCTCCTCTTACCAGTGAAAAAATGTGACAGACTGAAACCTAATCTCACTTGGCATTCACAGTTTTTGCAATCCTACCCTTTACCACCATTGCACATCTTTTTAAACATCGTGCCACAACTCCTCTTTTGAAGAAATTTACTGTGTTACATCTCATACATATGTTTGCCTAAATCTTAGGCACACTGAGATCCTACAGTCTTAACTGGAAGAAGACACACAAAGCAAGTTACTGAAATGCCATTTTATGTTAGTATGAGGATGTTTCTAACACTAGGGCCAGCCTTTGGGATTGGAAAAGGCAACTCAAAAGGACAGGTTTTCAATTTACAGCCTGGATCTTCAGCTGGGGTTAGCTGCAAGACTTGGCTGATTTACACAAGGCAAGAATCTGGAGCCATGTTTTCACTCTAATGAGGTCATAATTTAAATAAAAAAAGAAAAAAAGGGAAAAAATTAAATTTAAACAGGCATTTCCAGGCTAACAAGAATAAAGCCCCTGGGGGCTAATGAAGTCAATGAGGTTTATAAATCACAGGTTTATAATGCATCCATTGTAAATCTCTTCTATGTTAGAACTGAAAAGACATCATCATATTATTTAAGCCACTTCAAATTCAGCAGCCAGCCAATATTGTGTTTAATTACTATATGCAGTGCAGCCATACACATACCCTACCCACCCCAAGCCTGTTAAAACTTCTATTCAAAATTCTGCAAGCCAAATAAAAACTTTCAGCACAGTAAGAAAGAGATGTGCATTGTCATATGGTTTCTCATTGCTCACAGAGTAAATATCCACATCTTCACTAAGTATAATTGATCTGGCTCTGGACAGAATTACAGGTGGGCTGAAAACACACTGGATGTAGCTGAGGACTGGGGAGCCATTTAAACAAGGTACAGGCCCTTTCAAAAATTAAGTACATGGTTCTACTTCTCTGGTTCTTGTCGGAATAATTTGAAATTTCAGCAGTTGAAACTATTTTAATTACCAAATGCAGGGAATGGCTGGTGCACAGAGAAGGTTTCTCTTTATTCCTTGCTAGGGTGGGGATGCATCATGTTCTTCTGCCTTTCAGGTTAGCAGATTACTAATCTGCTGGAAACAACAAGCAGAGGAGGAAGCAAAGATTTGTCCATGGCCTATTGACCTTCATTCAAAGGAAGAATATACCATGAATATCATGTTTCCTTCATTATGTCTGGAAATGAGATACATAGAAGCATTTCGAGAGAGAGAGAGAAATCACCTACAATCACAAAGCCTCAGGATAACCCTGAATGTTCTCAGGGTCAGACGGAAATATATTCTGATTAATGGCACATATGCAGACTCTAGAAATGTGACTGTATCTATTTTCAGATTTCTTTTTTCCTGGAGAAGCCACAAGCACCAAATAAAAGGAAACAACAATAGATGTGCTAGCCAATGGAATACAAGAGAGGAAAGCACAGCTATGTCTTGCAACAGACTGTAAGGGAGGGCCAGGTTATTACACTATTAGAGAAACAGCAGCAGTTTTGACATGCACCTAAACTAGTCAGTTTGTCAGTTGAGAAATGCTTTTCGCTCTCGTGCTGTTCCATTTTAAAGCTGCTAAACTGCTTTCAGAACTTAAGCAGATTTGGATATACTTAGCACCACGTATAAAGTCAATGAGCTTGGGAAATCAAGATTTAAGCTAGCTGTTGTGAGTGAACTTTGGTGAGGGGCTCAACTGAGACATCCTCTAGAAGCCCTTTCCTCCAGTATTTCAGATTCTGCCTATTGTTAAAGCCAAATGCTCATTGCTATCCCAGCACACATGGCACTGACAGGAATCAACACACAGAAGCACATCGTTTGATGATGTTCCACAAGCAGGACAATATTGAATTTTACAGTATTGTATTCTTGCTGAAGCTATCAGTCCCGCAAGCTATGACAAATGGCCAGTAGAGAAAAGCCTGTGCCTATTTAGGATGTGAATCCCCATTTCAGTTTCTAACTGCTTTTGACGTCCTTTGGTGAGGGTCATTACCACTACATCTGAGCTAGTGGAATAGCCTGTGCAAGACCCATCATCATCTTCACTACAGAGTCAGCTGACTGAATTGGCAAAATCTTCAACAGTGAGCTGAGCTGACCTCTTCCAGCTTAGCCGTGACCCAGTTTAACCTTCTGACTTTGCCCATAATTTGTAACACTGCAAACCTGTGCAGATGTTTCTATGTTGACCATCACATCACAGATTTAGTTTCTAGTGTTCAAGGAGATGATGTGCCTAGATTTAGAAAAATCCTATCTGTTGTCATAGGCTGTCTCTTCACTAGAAAGATAAATTCATATTTGCATAGCCATATCACTATAAAAGATAATGCAGGAAAGGTTTCCATTGCAACCTTTCCACAAAAAGGTCAACTTGAACAGAACATAACAGTGTGATATGAAATAACGCTCACCTGAAAGTAAGAAGGCATCTCAACACAGCATAACACTCTTTAAAGCTGGTGGGGAGGAAAACAGCAAGCTTGCAGTAAGGAGTCAGTTACTGCTGTTTGCTACAACACGTATTACATAGCATTATGCAATGTAACGTTCACTTGAGTTCCTTAGTTCCACCACATATTTTAATTTCCTTTTTACCTTACAATTATGTTCCCTTCTTTCTCACCCACAAACTCAAAACCTCCCATGTTTGTCACATATATTCATACAGAAAACCAAAGAGAAATGTACTTGTATGATCACACCAGCATGGACTTTATTTACATTACTTTGTGAAAAACCCAGTTTTCTTCAGCCAAGAAAGTAATGCTTCATTCTTTCCAGCACTTGAACCACCCTCCTCAGTGTCCAGATATTCCCTGACACTTAGCTCTAAATATTTACCAGTCCTTCTGCTATAACACTGCAAACTGGTGTTCACCCCTTATCTTCTGCAAAACCCCGGCAGCAATCTTTAAAGACGCTAATGATGAAAAATTAGAAGCCTTACAGAATGAGAATGAGAGCTGACCTTTGCCAGTGTGAACTACCCATGCTTGAATGGAGTTCTGTGCAAATTCAGCAAAACTTTTCAAGCCTGTACAGCTTTGGTAGATGGCCAATATTATCCTAGCATTGCTTTTCAGAATAAAATTGACAATCTTTAATCCTAATTTGAGTTCATTGCACAGCACAGACATTTGGGATTGTGCCATTGTGTAGTAAATTGTACTCCTGCTAAGTGAAAAGATGAGAGAAAGAAATACTTGCACTTAGATTTTTAAGGCCAACACAGAACAAACTTTTCCTTTATAATCTAGCTTGTGGAAAGGATGAACAGAAAAACAGCTCAAAAGACTAAAAAGGAACAAAAGATAGACGACTAATGTAGTAAGGATTACTTGTGGTCACTGTAAAAACTGTTCTTAGAAATGATGCCACGTAAGTCAACCCAGAATATTTTCTCAGTTATAAATATGTGTTTCAGTCTTAAAAAAAATTTTTTTAACTGAATTTGACTGTAACTAAATTTAGTTACAATTAGAATTTGGAGGAAAACATTCAGCACTGCCCAAATTATTATGCTTATTTACAACAATGAGAGCACAGTAAACACTTCCTAACTAATCTAAATGTATCACTAAGATAGACCAGAAATGTGTTCTGGAAAACTACTCTTTGGAGTATGTTTTAGAACATGCAAGAAACATATTATTAGTTACCATTGACTGTCTGCAAAGCTTTGTTATATCTGGGCTCTCAGGCATAATTGAAAGTCAGAACTTCAACCTGCTGTTCCATTCCCATTTATTATTGTAGCTAGATTTTCACTACACAGAATCTTGCAGTTTATAAACGGTAAAGAATTCAGTTTTTACACAGTTATGTCTTCTTCCATTTCTATTAAACAAAAAGAAAGCAAACAAATTAAACCTATAAAAAAAAGAAATCAGACCACAGGCTCCAAGAAAACATTTAAGCAATGTTTTAAATTGCTTAACCCCCACCCCCTGAGAAACCATAACAAAACCCTGCCACCAAATAGACTAACAAGAAACACCAACCAAACAAAAAACCAACCAAAAAAAAACAAAAAAAAAAACCCAAACCACCAAACCCAAAGCAAAACAAAGAAAGATAATTTACAAAGGGAGAAACATCTTTCCATTTTCAGAATTTGCTATTGGTAGTTGTTTTTTTTTTCATTTGTTTGTTTTTATATAAAGGCAGGAGAAGGAGAACCTAAGAATGATTAACAGAACAGCCTTCTCTTTTACCACATGTAATTCCAGTGGTTGCAGAGACTGATCGAGATCAATTACATGTTCTGAAGATGGTACTCTACAACCACAGCCCTCTATGTAAATACTGTCCAGAATAGAAGAAGCAAAACCCAGATATTTTCTTTTGTTTTCCCCAAATTGTATATATAGAGTTACATCATATAAAAATTGTTCAAGGACACACGTACTAAGTTTTTCAGAAACCCAGACACACACACGTTCAGTTTTGCTTCATGATCAACATGCAGAAATCCTCACATATTAAGCTTAGGCTTCAAATTACTGAGGACCTACAGAACTGCAAATTATTTAGAAGAGACCAAGAGAGATTTGGTTTCAACTCTTTTCCAGTTTAAAGGCTGGGGTTCATCAAGAGAAAGCAGTTGGAAAGAACTTCAAAACAAACAGAAAAATGTGGCTCTTTACATAAAGTAGTAGACCTGTGAAATTATTTGCCAGAGGCTACTGGGCATGGAAGCTTACATGAACTCCAAGGGACACTGGAGATCTCTTATGGTAAACAAAGAAACTGAACTGAAAAAAGTCAAATGGTGGAAAGAGTGCTAAGGGGAAATATCATACATGCTTGCTCAGTTCTTCCTCAGAGATTTGCTTCTGGACACACTTAGAGAATATTGGGCCACTTGGGCAGCTGGTCAGAGCCAGGGAGAGCCTTCTACATGTCCTTATGTTATGCTTTGGGAGGCACGTGGTCATTGAGGTCCTTCACTCTTCACCAGCTTCATCCTTTTTTCTAGGTACAGTTCCCTGTCATGCACAGGACTGGTTACCAATATGAACACAAAGCATTATAGTCCCAATAATGTTTTCTCAAAAGCATTGAAACTATCAATCATTTGACTTCCTACTTTAACTCAAGAAGCTACAACTAATTCCATTCCTCTGGACTATTCATATTTCTGTTTTCACTTACTTTGGCTAGTGGCTATTACATATCTTCTATGAAAGGGCAACCTATCATTTTACCAGAAATGGCGAGGAAGTAAAAATAGCCATATTTCTGCATATTTCAGAATCACAGAGTAAGCTGAGCTGAAAGGGACCCTCAAAGATCACTGAGTCCAGCTCCTGACCCTGCACAGCACCATCCTCAAGAGTCACACCATGTGCCTGAGAGACTTGACCAAACACTTCTACAACTCTGTCAGGCCGGTGCTGTGACCACTGTTGAGCCTGTTCCAGTGCCTGATCACCCTCTGGGTGAAGAACCTTTTCCTGCTATCCAACCTAAACCTCCCCTGGCTCAGCTTCAGGCCATTCCCTTGGGCCCTGTCACTGCTCACCGCAGAGAACAGGTCAGTGCCTGGCCCTCCTTTGCTCCTCATGAGGAAGTTGTAGGTAAGACTAATGGCTTTCTGATGTCTCTGAGGTTGTTCTTCAGCCATCTTACAGATATCATGGTACACATGCAGTGCTATGATGGAGACAAATATCAACACTTCAAATAAAAGTGAAAATGACAATTCCTGCTTAACACAAACTCAATATTTTCCTATATACAGATTCTCTCCACAGTCAGAATTGACAGACAATTCTGACTTTCCACCCACTGCAATAATCTAGTAGTGACTTCCTAGTCCCATACAAATGTGTAGGATGCCACAAAGAAATGTCTGATTACAACTGCTACAGCTGCTCAAAGTTGATAGAACATTTAATAGATTATTAATGTGTATGCTCTGTTTAATTTTCTGCCCTGCTGGCACTAATATTTAATCAGATTTTGGATAAATTCTTCTCTACTAATTGAGTTTACAAAGCCCTGATAATCATGTGCAGCTGACAGAAGAATTTGCTTCTTTTTTTTTTTTTTTCAAGTCACCCCTGTTCTTTAAGCTATAGATTCCTAAAGAGAAACATGTTTCCAAAAGGAAATCATAGCCATTTAATAGATTTTACTATTTCAGCCCATACAGTCCCTCTAGATTTCAATATTTTAGAATAGATTTTATTTATGAGCATTAAAAATCCTTGCTCCTCCCCCATTTTGCCTTATATCACCAGCTGTGATAATTTCAGACAGAGCCTGTCACTTCAGGTTTATTTTCTGAATCCTCCCCTTTTCAAGTGCTCCATCCTTCTGATTTCTTTTCTTTGAAAGAACTATTATTTTGTAACTTTATAAAGTCTTTGACTGAGATCATCAAAACCAAAAGAATGGGAGATGTAAGAGAAAGCCAATAGCTGCATTTTAAAATTATTTTAAAATATACATTCTATTGGAAATATTATATAAGGATGCCAGTAACTCGGACAGAAATTGCTGTAACTATGTTGTATGACAATACCAACTCTCAATGCCTGTTTTTTTTAGGTAGTATTTCTTCCAGATACATTGTTCCTTATATTAAGTATATTTTCCTTCACTTCTATGTGTCCTTAATATGATTAAAACCAAATAAATGAAACTAAATGAAACCATCTAATTACAACATTCCCTTGAACCATCCATCACATGGGAAATCTTCTATGCACATGATTAAGCAGTACCTCTCCTTACAAGCAAGATTCACCCCTTTTAACTTTTAGTGCCTCAAATATAGCCAGGATGAACTAAGCAGAACCAGTTTGATTTTAAGTATATAGTGACTTAAAAAATTCCATCCTGCAAGCGTCAGCAATTATTAATGAAGGGTAAATTTCAAAATTAGCCACAGAATGATTTAAAATGCATTTGTTCCTGAAAGTTCTTCCTCTTCTTTCTCAAATAAAATAGATTAAGAAGGAAATTAAATTCTTCAAGAAATAAATTTTGACTGAAGTGAGAAATCATACTAAGAAGCTAATTTAAGAAAGATTAAATTAATTTTGGTGACATTTATTCTATTTAGCAAAAATGGCGACAAAACATATAGTAGCTCTGTTACCATGAGATAAGAGGTTAGTAATTTAAGGCTGGGCATAGTAACAGTCTACAATGATTTAATCCTTCTGGTACAACATCCCTTGTGACCTATCATTAAAGGTTTAGAGTAAAACTGACAATTATTATTAGCTTGTAATTGGATTTTGGAGATGCAGTATAAAGTTAGGATAATTTAAATGACTGTTGACATTGGAAAGATTATGTAAACAGTCTGAATCAGCTGTATTTATCAATTTACTTGGTTGGATAAAAAGGCCCCTCGCTTATTACTATTGTCAGCATACAAAATGTGTGCCATTGCTGCAGTATGCTTTTTCACATTAATAGATAAAAGCAAAGAAACAGTAAGAAACTCTCCCTATATTGGCATCTATCAAGATTTTTAACTATTAACCTCAAAGCAGCTGAAAAGCAAAATTTTATAAACATGCTATTCTTGAAACAAAAAAAATTATCAAATGTGTGTCAAAAATACTTGAAAAATGAAAATAGTATGTTCAATTACTTTACTATATGGATTTTTAATTATCTATCCTAAGTTTTAGAAACTAATAACTGAATTGAAAACACAAGTAATCTTTACAAATTCATTTTTAAAATGGTTTACCTTATGACTTTGACATTCTCATTTCTATAACAGTGACATACATGTGCATATGCCCATCCTGCCTATAACTCAGTACACTGGAAAATCAAGCTTTTTGCAGGGTAAACCACATTTTCTGTGCTTGGTTCAAAAACATGGCAACATCCAAGCTTTGCTTTCATACATCAGCACGCAGCATCTCAGCCCAAAGCATGAAGCCACATCAACATTTGATTATCTAGCATTCTTTAATAGTCACTTTCTTAAACAGACACTTGGACAATTTAAAAAATGTGATTTCTAATATCTGATACTGAAATAACAACCCCCTCAGGAGTTGAAAATTTCTCTTTTTCTGTTATTTCCCTCACCAGTATTTTTTTCTTGCCTCTTTTCCTTATTACCAGTGCCCTTTACTTCCTACATGAATGTAAAAATAGACCAAAATCTCTGTGTGCCATAAATCATGTCTGTCCTCCAAGCAGCAAGTACTTCACATAATACACTCTGAATAAAACTTGCAAGACCTCAGGATGCAAGGTCCATTTAAGAACATCACAGAACAAAAGTCAAATGCATGAATTTTCTGTGCAAAAACCTGAAATACTCCTTCAATGGGTATAAAGGAATCAGTATTTCGGTTACAGTGGTTAATTGTTAAAGAGGGGTGGGGGAGTACAGTAATTTCCATTAAAAAGCCAGCATTCACACAGACTATCTCACTCCTCTTAACAACTTGGCATGACCACACGAGAAAAAAAAACCACCCTCTGTTTTAGAAAGAATTCAAATATCCTTAGATCTGGGTTCAGTCTACCTGAGAACATAATCTATAATACTGATATCTTCAAGAGAGAAGATTCCAAAACAACTCCATTTGCATTCAACTAGATTGTCTTCTCTAAATTTAATGTTTCTTAATTTACCAATGTAGTCCAATAAAAGGACTCAAAGATCCACTTGAAAGTAGAAAAATTATCTTCCAAAGTACGCCAAAATGGGAGATGTCAAAATTTTGTTCTGCAAATAAATCTTGATAAAGCAAATAATTTCCAAAGCACTGTAACTTTGAAAGCATTTCATTTTCTGGTATAAAAATAACTTTTGAAGATTTCGTTAACAAATATAGAAAATTCAACTTTAAATGATCAGAGCATATAATCACCTACTTTATTTATAAATGCTGATGGCTCCACCTTTTAGGGCCTAGTTCAGTGAGGATCTAAACACAACGAGAATAAAAAATATGTTGGGTGAGTATAGACAAATTTGAGAGGACTCTAAAACATGGAAAAGTTAGTATTCAGGCAGCAGTGGTCAGCTAAGATACAGATTTTGAACTATTTTAGAGTTTTTAGAACTGGTAAAAGGGGCCAGTTTTTCAGATCCCAATGCTCTGCCTTCTTTACCTACCAATTAACAGATCATTGGAAGAGCAACATACTGGAGGATTTGGCAAAGCAGGTGACATGCAGGGCCAGCCATAAGAGCACCTGGCTATCACTTACTACTCACTGGCTTAGGGTCTTTAGTCATTTAATAAAATCCAGTTAGCAAGCTTTAAATCACTTTGGTTTTCAGTTACTGTCAAGAGCAGCCACAGAGAAAGTGAAAACATTTAATTAGAAGATACCAGTCATTCAGTGACTTCCTCTGAAATACCCAGTCTGTATAATTTAGCCATTTACATTTATTCAGATAGTTAATGATGTTTTCTGAACTTAACAATGGAACGGACATGCCCCAGGATTGAGGAAAGGAGGCATTTCTCCTCCAACCAGCGCCATTATCAGTCATGGGCAAAACTTCTCCATTGTGAAATCAGAAGTATTTTCTGCCAATTTAGCCTTACAAATCTGCTTTAAAACTTGGAATGTACTCAGTAACAGCGAAATAAATTTCTATGCCTATAACATGCACAGGTAAGTATACCTTGAGATGAAATGAGTGTGAATAAAGGACTGTCACCACATCTTTTACTTCTATGCCTTCATGTGCTTGGTGGCACATCCTAGGAGTCAGTAGTTTGACAGTCAGCAAGGAAGATTTAAAAGAAGCGTGTATATAAAATTTAGAGACAGAAAAATATCCATCCAGCTTACCAGTCCTGCCTTCTCATTTATCTTGTTTTTCTTGCTTTTCCAATGTATTCCATTCCCACTGGAATCTTATTTCACTAATGCAGGACTTCCTTCAAACTTTCTACAGATTCTTCACAATCCTATAATGTTAACACTGGAGCCCTCCTTCCTCTTATTTCCTTCCTTCTGGTTTGAAAAATTTACATGACCCCATGAAACTCTGGAATTTGACACCAGTTTTCTTCCCTCCTGATAAGAGCCTATAACATTCAGATGTTTTTCAATAGCACCCTCTTTAGTGCAAAGTAAGGGCACAGACATGATGACCAAAACCGAGCAATACGGATTTTTTTTCTTTCTCTTTAGGAAAGGATATATGACCTGTGATATCCCTTAAAACCTCTGTTGGTTTAAGAACATCAGGAGTTCAAGAGTAGAATTTAAGTCTTCATAAATCATTGGCAGTCTTAAATCCCATTTAGTCCCATCTGAAGTGTGCTAAACATAATTGCAGAAACTAGGAAACACGCACTGGGACACTACTAAATCAATCTTAAGAGACCCTTTTAGACACCTTGAAGCAATGTCTCCTATTCTTTATATACTGCTGCTCCTCTTGCAGCCTCCACCGGGCATAAGAAATTACACATTTTTAGGGTTATTAAGCATAACTTTTTCAAAGCAGATCAGCATGAAGTTATTTGGCTGGGGCACAGGTGTTTTTTTAATTATATAACATTTGGAAAATTCACTGCGCTTGCTGACCTTCAGATCCCACTCCTACTTGTGTGGTTTTGTAGGCTCACACAAAGTAACAACATAAGGACACAGGTTGTTTCTGGACTTGATTAAGTGTTTTCTTACATTGTTTTCCTGTTGCCTTTTATTATGTTTTCAGTGTTTCTGGGAGCAACTGGCTGCTTCAATATTCCTGAACAATTTATTTAAAGAGATGGTAACTCCAAAGTGGAAAGTTTTGTTAGCTATGAACAAAGACTGCTGCAAAATTCAGACCTATTTTATGCTGATAAGTTGAACAAGATGCAGAAAAATATTGCCTGAACAGATTTATATATTACGTCAATAGCTGAGAGCATGATGACGGAACAGTTCACTGCATTTTAATCTCAAAGTGCTATGGTACAGCTTTAGCTGCTTTCCAGGTAAGTATTGAGCTGGCAAGTACCAGTTCTCAAAATACTCTAAGCAGATGTTATGCTATGATAGCTACGTTCAAGTACCACTAAATCCTAATCAAATACCCAGGGGAAACCACAGCTCCAGAGTCAGTTCACAGCTCTATCACTAATGCTCTTTACGTCATTTCACACCGCCACGAAGGCAGATAAAATACAGGTTGTGAAGATTGATCTGGTACGACTTGCACAGTCTTCAAAATGTTTTACAAAACATATAAGATAAGAAATGTGCAACCTTTCATATAAACCACCTAATAAAAACCAATACTGATCACTTAAACATATCTGAATAAACTGAGCTAAAGCCAGAGAGAAATCCACAATAACAACACCACCCCCAAACAAATAAAACCAAACAACCCCCCCCATCAAATGCAGACCTTGCAGCAGGCAGGCAGCAGATTAGCTACACATAATGAGGTATTCCTTAAGTTGCTTAGTTTTATAGCTTCATGTACAGCAAGATAAAATTTGGCAGAATTCAAGAAGCCCTTCTACCGTTCCCTAAGGTGGTGTTTTTCTCTTTTTGAACTTCAGCATGTATAGTCTAGAAGGTTTACACTTCGGACACCTTAGGCCAGACAAGGCCAGCTAAGGGAGGAAGTCAGAAGACAAAACGTCACCATTAGGGCTGTGTAAACCTGGCAGTAATGGTGACCCTTGGGAAGAAATCTCACATCTTAATGAGAATGCACAAGAATGAAAAGGTTCAGGCTGCAAATACACAAAGTAAACTCTTTCTTTCTTCTCAGTTACTAGTTACACATCAGCACCAAAAGAGAGTAACTGAAGCTCAAGTCAAACAGGCTGATATATTCTGGTGCTAAGAGCTGTCCCCCTCAATTAGAAATGACTAGCAAAGATGTTCATTAAGTGTGTACCATTATGTAATAGCACCAAAACAAATCGAGCATAACAATGAAAGATTTGATGGAGAAGAAAGATACCAAACCTTCCTGAGGCAGCTACAATGTAAAATTGCACCTAAATTGTGAAAGAGGCAGCAAAAACGTGCATTATGAACACTCCCTCTAATGTTTTGCAGTAGACAAAACCACATAATGCCTTTATTAAATAGCATGAAATCTATTTAACGCTTCTTTGGATGCACTAATTAGGTTTTCCATTGTGGGACAAGCGATACAGTACTAAGGGCAAAATGGTTCACTTAACTAAGTTCCATGCTACTCCTGCTCATGCAACACAGTGTAAGAGAAGTGAGTACATTCTGTGAGAGACACTAATGAGCTTTTTACTACTGTTTCAGTCCCAATATTAAAATACATGTACTCTTTTTAATATTAGGAACAAAATATTGACTTGCAGGAACTTAACAGTTAGTTAAGTCAACCTCTCTTCTCCGGTGTGTAACCTTAAGAGGAAGAAGAATACTTCTGCACACAATCTAGCCCTAATTCTGAAAGCTGAAAAGTACGTGCTCAATTTTATGTCTCTCTGAACTCTCTGTATTCCATGAGTGCAGATGAGCTAACTCATTTTTAACTGAGGTTAAAAAACTTTCACAACATTTTGAAGCTTGCAGCTCCACTCTCTTCTTCATGAAGTTCTGAGACAGCAAAAGGAAATTCAAGGTGTGTTCAAATGTTTTTACTATTTTGTCTGCCAAGTAAACACACAAACACAAGTGCAGAAATACTGAATTTACAACTGGCCTACATACATGCAAAAAATAAACCCAAATAATCCTAAACTCAGAGCAGTCTCCTTTAAGCATTCAGTCCCAGAGATTAAATGTTCCTTCAAATATGAACAATTAAGTTGCAAAGCCAGCATTACAGCCTGTGGCTGTGTTACAAACAGTGATACGTGTTCCTGGTGACCAGGAAAGCATCTGGCAGAGATTGTGGCTTCACATTCAGAACCAACTACACTGTTTTACAACTAGCTGTGTTCCTATTATCTCCAAGTACCTGTTTTTTAACACAGCTACACTGCATGGAAAAAGAACCATGGTTTCCTCCGGTTTTACGTGGTTTGGTGTTTTTGTTGCTTGGGGGGGTTCTTTGCTGAAACCAAATCAATGGAGCTATTAGTAAATGAATATTATGAAAGCTGAGAAAAGTATCAATAAATCATTCTCTGTATAGAAAATCAATAAGCTCCTCTATGTTCATCTAAATGTTTGTGTGTAAGTAAAAACCACTTTTCTTTTTTTTTCGTGAAAGCTCAAGACTGATGGTATTGGAAATAAAAATAGTACTGAACATTAAATAATATGGCTTTGATTTTTAAGATTTATTTTAGCAGCCTGAACCTTAACCTAGAACCCAGTTAAATTCATATTGCCTTCTTATAACCCTTTCCTGGCATTCAGGCTTCAAATATGTCCTGAACGTGCTCTGGGTGTCAGACATGAACAATAACTCTTTTCAGAATCAAGACAATGAGCTGAAAAAAGAGGTTGGAGGGTTGATCATGCAAAATCCTCCCCCTGCCCCCAATACTGTTATGCATTTTTAGGCAAAATGCCCATTTTCCACCTGATTTTCATGGGAATTTCAAGGTCTACACAAAGCTCACTCACTTTGTTTCAACTATGTTGCACTAACTTAACTGCAGAAAAGGGAGAAAAGGCTGAACCCACATGTTCCCTGCTAAACTCAGCCAGAGCCCGGCTAAGAATCATGTAACTGTCCATAATGACAAGAATATTGGGTTAAGAATAAGCCTAACTTAGAAAGCAAGTAGAATTGTAGGGCAGACAGCTCCCAGGGCTCATCCTGGCACCACAGGCAGTACAGGTAACCAGCTGGAGCAATGACAGCTTCTGGTTCTTGTCCAAGCATTAACTGGAAGTGATAAGGCTTCCCCTTTCACTTCCCAGCATCTTACTTTGCATCACTCAAAATAAGATCCCAACCCACTTGTGTTCTGCTGGTACATCCTAACCAGATAATATCCTCCCCTCTCCACTCCTTTAATTGCCATAAAAATCATGGCCACTCCTACAGTCCTGCATTTTTCACTTTCCAGGAACATCCCTGCTATGGAAGCTGTACCATGTAACTTCCCCAGCCTTTTCCCGTGCCATTCCTACATTCCCAAATTGCTGCACTGATCTCCCTGGCTGCCTAGAGAACATAGCTCTCAGCTCCTCCTTGGCCCTCTGTGCTCTGCCCTGAGCTGGAAGTAGGGTTCCTGGCATCCTCTGAGCTCTTATTCCAGATGCTCTGGAACAAAACA
This sequence comes from Oreocharis arfaki, assembly GCA_013398015.1. Taxonomy (NCBI): domain Eukaryota; kingdom Metazoa; phylum Chordata; class Aves; order Passeriformes; family Paramythiidae; genus Oreocharis; species Oreocharis arfaki. The sequence continues at coordinate 601,406 of VZRR01001456.1, read as the reverse complement.
CAACAGGCTGGAGAGGCGGAAGCAGCAGGAGAGTTGAGTCTGTATCCTTTCTGAGGTAAAAGCCCTCATCAGTGCCTTCCTCATGACACAGATGTGTGTCTCCACAGGTGATTTTCCCAAACATAATCATCTCTGTTTGGACTTAAGCACCTCCCTACTTACAAGTCTATGATTAATATGGTGCTAAATGACTCTATAGATAAAAGTGCTTCTATGGCTGCAATTAAGTCATCACAGACAATCACGAGCTGTCCGACTCTGTCCAACATGTGAATAAACTCTTTCAAGCATTCACAGCCTGAGTCTGGAGACTTTCTGCCTAGGCCATTTTATTCCACCATATTTGCCAGACTCCACAAGGAAGAATTAGAACAACATTTAGGTCAAGCAGCACCATAATAACACACAGTTGTCATCACTCTAGTCTCTCTATGTGCATAACAGGTAGGAGAGTCATGCCTAAACCAGAGGGAATAGTGAACTGGTCTCATCACAAAACTACCATAGAAATAGCAAGAATGAAGACAGACAGACTCTGAAAAGAGTAAAAAATACGCCTCCTACAGTGTCAAAATTTCACTATCCCACAGGGCACAAAGCAAACATCTTCAGCTGAACATCTGACCTATATCAAGAGATCTAAGAGAAAAGAAAAACGTCATTGATCACAAAAAACAATCTTGAAAATACAAGCCATCATTACTGACAAGAACTATCCTGGCAACAGAAATGAGTAGCTCATCTCTGCATATTTCTTTTACTCAGTCTCAAATCATATCTCATCAGGCATTTGCATCTGTAACACGAACCTCATCGAAAATTCATCTCGTTAGTAAAAGACCTTTAAAAATCAGGGTTATTTTCCTCTTATGCATTATAAAAATTACATAAATATATATATTTTTTAAAGAATTCTAATATATTATAAATATTTTTATGTTTAAAATTTTTTTTTTTATGTTTTCTATATATATAGAAAGTATAGGTGGCTAAACCAAACACTGATCATTACTTCAACAACAATTTGTATTATTAAATAAAATTGGAATTATCCTTATTCTTATCAGCTCATCAAAATTGGCCTGTGAGTAGATGTTTTCTCTCAGAATGCTAGCTCTGCTCTGTAATTGCTTTAGCAGTTACACTTTAAGACCTTAAGGCATCACCTCGGCTACTTCAAAGCACCATGAGTCAAAAACTCGATCTGCTGGCTAAAAGCTTTGATTTTCATGAAATAACTTTTCCAAGAGTAGATGGAGGTGTTGGGAAGTTTTCTGTTCCAGGACTTGATTTTTGGCCGAAATTAAAGTACTGGAAANGGGGGTGCGAAATTGCAGAGAAAAGAGATGCAAGTGTGCTGGTTTTAGCATTCAGGAATTTAAAGCCATGATTTTCAAGAGCCTGACTGTTTTGGAGATCACTGTTAGTGAACTCCTGTGTCAGCCCTGATACAACTACAGATTGGGGAACTGGGGATCTGGGGAGGTTATCTTAGCTAAAAAGCAACAGTATTGTCAAAATGGTAAACTCAGAGTAGTAATAAAATCACACAAAACTTTTAAACATCCATCTAAATTCAGTGATACTCACAAGTAAACAAAAGAAGTCTGGAAGGTTTCCTTAGACTACTTTAGTTGCTCCTATCCGTATTCCCAAACAATAATATGTAGGAATGTTTCAAAAAGCATAGTTTAAATCACAGATATTTGATACCTTTCTAGAGACTTACATTTTATACTCATTATTGTGTATTATCTAAACTGATATAATTTAAGCACTTGTTTATATCTAAACAGAAGCTTTTAAGAAAGAGTCTCACAGTAGCTGGCTCAATCCTCTGAGCAACTGAGCTGGGCCGCTGCACAGGAAAGATGCAGCACGGAGAGCTTTTTCCTGCCCCTGCAGAAGCTGTCAGAACATAAGTATCTTCTACATTGTTTCTTTAGCACATGTTCCTCTAGGAACCTTAAATCAATTGTAAACTGACAGAGCACAGTAAAATTCTACCTTACCCCCCTTCCTCTTGCTATTAGAAAGCTGTGGCAGAAGAAGGAAAGATCCTGCTGCCCTGAACATTGACCCCAGCCACTTTACATCAACAAGTGTTCCCATAAAAGGAATTCTCCACTGGCCCTTTACAGCAAGGATTCAGCTTCTTTTAACAGCTGGAGTTATTGGGGAAGGAAGGCCCTTCTTTGTCATAACTTATTAAAAAACCTAACAGTGAGCATGCTAGGAAGCTATCCAGTGTCTCCACCTACCAATTTTCCATTCAAAACCTCTCTTCCCATCTCCTGTGTGTACACAAAAATTATTCCCCTCAGCTTTTTAACTTTAGCCTACCTTGAACAGACTAAAGAAGAGCAATGTATTTTCACATCACTGGAAGACAGGATAAAGAAATCTGCATCATCTGCATCCACAGTATTAGAGACTAGATTTTGCACTAGATTTTGCCCAGTCTGTTTTGAAAGTGAATTGACTATGGAGGTGAACTATGAGAAGTGGGGGGGAAAAAGGCCCAAAGCCAGAACCACAAGAAAGATACCCAAAGTACTGCAAAGCATGGAAAAAGATGAAAATTTCAACTTGCCAGAAAAAAATTAACTCCTGCAAGATAGAGAAACTCAATTAACTAACACATAATACAAACACAATTAGAATCCTAGAAAAAGCTGAGTTGGAAGGGACCCTCAAGGATCATCAAGTCCATATTTGTGCCAACATTTAACGTCATAAAATGTACCATGTTATCCACACAAGTCACATGGGACATCAAAGGAGAGACACTAAGTGCTGAGAGGCAGAAGTTGCTTAAATCACCTCATAGCTCTAACAATTAAGCACTGAATTTGAAGCCCATGTTTCACCAGGCCAGTGGTTAGTATGAGGTCCAGAGCCCTGATCGACTTTCTCCACTGGACTCCTTTATGCATGCTGGACTCCAGCTTATGTGTGCACCAAAAGGTTCATGTATTCTTTGAAGGTGTTTTAAGGCTTCACTTCACTGGGTTGCCTTTGTAAAGGTATCCTGAAAGCACTGAGCTCAGCAGCTCTGACTCCAAGGGCTATCAGAAGTGACAGAGCAACAATACTAAAGCACACTAAGCATAAAACCACTACTGTCCTGTAGAGTGCATCCTTCCATGCTGCAGAACCGACAGACCCTGTCACGACCAAAGGCAGCCCAAACTCCTTGAACTCGGTGGTGCAGACGCTGCTGCACAAGGGACACGACTCGCAAACACTCACCCCAACTACTGCCCTGTACAAACCTGAGCATCTCCCCATCCTTTGGAGCACAAAAATGTTTGTACATCCTCCCAGCTCTTCGAATACAAAATATTTTGGAATTTATACAAAGGATTCATGACGGTAAGTGTCACAACTCTGCATGGGCATTTGCAAGACCAGTCTTGCAGGCCACACATGCAAACTTAACTCTGTCAACATGTACATCAGGCCACAATCCAGCTACATGAGAGCACAGTGTTTCTCAAATAATAAAATATATGATAGCATTTTTGTTCAATTCATGCTAATTTTTTTTTTTTTTGCTTTAAGTCTCAAGCTATATTCTCATGTATATTAACAGCAGGCATGGCTTGGCTTAAAAGAACTTCTGGTATCCATGAGCTTAAATACTGGCCTAGAAATGCAACAGGCTTCTTCTTTATTTAAAACATAAATTTTTCTAGTGTCTACAGGAAAAATCACAAATACATAAATTTATGTTCTAAACCAAGTATAAAACATACTCTGGCGGTTACCGGCACTATCCATCCTGCATGATTTATTCATAAACAGTGTAAGACCAGATAATCCATAACACTGCAAACAAATGTGGCCTGGTTTCATTCACATCTTCCATGCAAACAGATGCTTATCATATTTTTCTCAAAAGAAAACAGATGTTCCACTGCTGAAATCCTGGGGATACAGGTTAAAAAAGAAAAAATGCAACTTACAGTAGGTAATAGTTTGAATATTTACTAGCATCATGTGAAAGACTATGTTTTTAATCAAAAACAAAACCATAAAATTAATTATTGCAATTGCCCATCAGTTATGTGTTATTCTTGGCCTGCATCTCCACCAAGGTAATCATTATTTTAATGACAATTATGGAGGGCTGTAAAAAGTATAAGGAAATACCAAAAAGTACCATCAAAAATAGACTTTAGATTTATGATTAACTGTTTAACACAGAGGTTTTAGAGCAATGACCCAAAGCAGTAATGAAAAACTTAGTTTTGCAGTTTTTATAAAGGTGGCCAAATCATTAAACAAACAATTAGTGCTCACAGCTCTTTTAAGCTCTCTCAGGGACACGAACTTGAACACAGTCCAGAAAAAGTGACTGAAAATCATTCCTCACTTTTACGGTATCCTTTATAAACCCCATTTAATAAAATCACATCGTTCCAGTTTTGTTCTGAGCAAGCACTTTGTACTAATTTACCAGTCGGAGCTGGATAAAGCCCTTGAAATAAAGGGAAAAGAAGTAATTGTCTTTTGAGAGAGCAAAGGCTTTCTAACACAACCACAGTAGGTGAAGTTGACTTGACAAAAAGGGGAAAAAGCACTTCCTTGCTACAGCATCCCATAACTCTAATGGCAAGGAAGGGGAAAAAAGTAGGTGCTAATGCAGCAGTAACGCTCTAGGTAAGCTTTAAGAACCAGGCACGAAAGATTAGTATCTAAGGCAACTATTCTCTTTTCCTCATGGACACACATATATAAAGCTAATTATACAGAGGTGTTTCTGTTGTTTCTAACACAGCTATCAAGTACACAGACTATTGCACTTCCTAAATCAGGGGGACTTATGCCTTTACCAATAACGACAGAAATGGTAAGTACTGAAGTGCCTGATTTGTCTGGACTCCTCACAGGAAAGGATAAGTTTTGAGATGAAATACAGATGGGTACAAACAGGACACAGTCACAGAAAGTTGCCAAAACTCCCTCTGCTCTCTTTGTGCGCCTAAGTCCAATGGCAAAAACTGTCATGGCAGTTGCTCAGGTACTACTGACTGTAGAGTAACTGGTGTTGAGGTGACTGCATGGATTAGGTCTGACTCCTGTAATGGTACTAAAACCCCCACCATGAGCCAGAAATGTGCTAATGAACTGAAAGAATGAAAGAACTTCAGCAACATAAAAGGCAGTATTAGCAGTAAGGTATGGACACTGCAGTAAGAATATGTTGCAGATCAATTATCAGAGTCCAGATCTGCCTTCAGCTGCCCAAATACAGATTTCAGTTATGAGGGAACACATTAAAATGAATCTTATCAGCCCTTTCATCCATGCTTCATTAGGAGTAGAGGAATTGTGCTGTATTTTTCATACAGTTCTAAACAACTGTATAAGTTGCTGTTAGGTTTCAAGATGCAAGCCTATATACAGTCTTTAAACACCTACAACAGCTAAAACAGCTAAAATACATACAAAAATTTTGAAATAATAATGGTCACTTGGATTTTTAAAATAACCTTCTCATTGGTATGAAACCTACAGTTTCAGATACCCAGAAGATAACAAGGAGCAAAACCGTAGAGCTAGAGGGGAAGGTGGAGCCACTAACTCAGCTAAAGACTTAGTGAAAAACACAGAAATAATGTTTTTGACTCAGTTCTATGAGGAACTGACAAGCAGAGAATTCATATTAAAGATGATGTACAGTGTTCAGTATTCTTAACTTTTCTGAATAGCTGAGACAGCAAGATCCTGAAGGCAACAGACCTAGCTAAGGCTATATCCGGTGGATGCTAGAAAACGGAACATTAAAATCGCCAGTTTTGGACTTATGAAAGCAAATATTCAAAATTGTGTATAAAGAGTACTATATAAGGTAACATCACAATCATGGCAAACTTACATATATAAAATGAGGAGAAACCCCACAATTTAAAATGAAACAAGAGGCCATCATAAATTAAGGAGGCAGATTAATTGGAAGAGGCTAAATAAAATGAGCTGTGATGAGAAACACAGTTTACTATGGAAATGAAACAAGCAGAATCCTGACAGTGAAGCTACATAAAAAACTTGCTTAAACATACAAATTGCTAATTTGATCCAAACTCGTTTATGCCACATCTATTACTGATATGGAAAAACAAGCACAAAGCTTGAGACAGTGGTGGGTATATTAGTATAAGTGATGGTAAATTATGAAATATACACCAGAACCATGAACACTGCTAGAATTTATAGACACTTAAAATTACTCTTAGATGTAAAAACTTTAAGATGCTTACATTAGCTAAGCCTATCAAGACCTGCATCCTTTATCTTCACATTAACAGTGACTTTATCCAATTCTCAGATTTTTAACTAGAAACTACTCACATTAAAGTCTTAAAAATATCGTGATGCTTTATAGAATTGAGAATTACATGCAGGTATTTCTCTATTTTCTCTATTTCTGGCTAAAAAGTACAAAGCTGTTGGAATGCAAGGAAAACCAAAGTCAGTTCCAAATGAAGACTTTCAGAGTACTACACTACATTCAATGTGTGAATAGCTCATTTAAATACTGAAGGTACTGAAAATACTAAAAAAGGAAAAGAATAAATTAAAGGTATATGTCCAAATTAATATTCTCTGTCTGAAATTTTAATAACAATGTATCTGCTCCTGCCAATTTATTTCATGTATCTTGCTCAAATGATACCATACTATTTCTCTAATAATACTGTACACCATCTCCATACTAAGTTACTTTCCAACTATCTCAAAAACTTTTCATTTGATTAATAACTTGAATAGTATTTAATATTAGTATCTAACTAATATTTAACAATAATAATATATCCTGTATACATTTGCTACTCGCATTTGCTTCCATTTAATTTGCTTTTCTTACTGACAGGTAACTGATACCTGAACACACTGTGTAGAGAAGAAAGTGAGTACTGCATTTTGCTACTTGTGTCCATGTAGATAATAATCTGAAGAACTAACCAAAAATTCATTAAACAATTGCAGATATGATAAAAACCTCATCACTACTTAGTCTAAAAAAGGTATAATCTGTTTTATTTAAAATTCCTAAAGAAAAGCCACAAAATTATTAGCATGTGTCAGAACAGAGTCTTTGTGCAGGACTCACACATAAATGCGGCCTTCAAGTTGAGAAGACTCAGACACGGATGTCATTGTACGTGAAAGGACTTCACTGCATAACTTACAATGCTTTTTGAGTAATTCAGTAAATAACTACATTGAATCAAACTATTGCAGAACCTTCTAAAATTAAAGGTTTCAGGGAAAAAGTTTCATTTGAAAAGCTATAATTGAGTATACACAAAAGTATATACAAACAAACAATAATTTTGACATAGCTCTTCCTACTCGCACAATTAAATGCAACAGCCTGTTTTAGTCAAGAAATGAAACTTATATAATATTTTTTATATCAAGTTCCTTATTCTGTTTATTTTCAAAAAACTCAAAATTCTACTCTCCAAAACTTCAAAGCTCTTCTTGTTTATAACAAAAGCGCACTTTGCAACATCTCACTTTTGAAATATTTGGCTCTTAAAGTCAAAGGAATGCCTGGCCCAACACATTGGATTAGATAGAATACAGATATTTGCTGTATGGCAAAGAGTGAGGATCATAGCAAGAAATCTTTTGCCTCAGCTTATCATTTCTCTTGAATAACCACGTCGTTTTACCAGGTAGCTCAGCATACACACACCGCCAACATCGTTATTATAAGGATACACGATAGTCATCTGTGCAAACAGGAACCACTCAACTCTCATCTAGCTATCAGCCATGGATAGTTCAATTGCATTTTTCAGCAATCTATTTTGTTTCTATTTGTTAATATATTATGCACACCAGCTGTTAATATTGGGTTTGATAAAGAGTTGCAGAATGTTCGAGGTAATGAAAGATTCTTTAGCACCATATTCATAACACATACTCCGATTTTGTTATAAAATTAGTCTTACAACATACATTTTATTCAAATTTTTATTAGCCTTTCCAAAAAACAGCCAAAGCGCATGTGCCTGCTGTATTTCTGATATGATCTTTTTTCAAGAGATGCACAGGCAAAGGAATCTTAACCAATCTGATTTCATCCTAACATTTATTTCCAGTTTAAGACTTGTGTAATAGCCTAAGGAATCACTTTCTTAACTCTTCAGTAATAAAGAATCAAGAAACAGATAATTTTTTCAATTTCTTTCCATTACATTATATGTCCACATTTAGATGTATCTGGTAAAATCTGAAAACTGACACCAATGTGAGAGCCCCAGGGATTCACAAATATCATTTCCATGCCACTCTGAAAACCAAGAAAAAATGGAAAATGTGAGCTGTTATAAATTTGAGCTAATCTCCTCCTGCCATAACCTAAAATGATCGTCAGCAGCCAGGTATAATCTTCTGGTATTCGACAGCGTAAGAAGAGCTTGTCTATCTGAGCCTCAGTGGCCGGTAAGAATGTCAGTATCTCCTAAAATACTTGCACAAGTAAATTTCTTCGCAACATTTCAATTCTGCAGCTGCTTGCTTACCTAAGAGAGGAGAAAAAAAAAAAAAGGGCAAGCAGCTACAGTGTAGAATCCTTGAACTCAGCAAGCTTATTTTCAGGGTTAAAAATAAAGTAGCTCCAGTATTTTACAGAAGGTCAGTGACACAACACCAGTAATCATCTCCAGTAAGCTTGCTTTACTGTCCTATTTATGCATCCTAAAATAACATTACTTATATATGCAAAAATTAAATCACACCTCATTCAATCCCCAGGAGGGCAAGAGAAAAAAAAAAAAACGTTTAAAACTATCACGGCATTTTTTGATTGGTCCCACTTGCCAATGCACTCTATATCCTAAGCCTTATTGGACGTTGATGGGATTTTAGTTTCCTGTGAAAATAAGGTGCTTAGGAAGTTTCAGCTAAGGATAAAAGGCAAAGATGATTATTTCAAGATATGTAAAACACAAAATTAATTACTGTTATGCCACTCTTTTAAACTCTGAATTTCAGAATTCCAGCTATATTGCTATAATTTCCAAAAGCTTAATTTTTTTATGCACTAATTAAAGCTAACATTGCTGGGGGGGGGGGTGGAATCATACAAACCATTTTCTTATTTACAAAAACTTGTCAGGCATGTTTTATTTTTTTAACCTGATATTTAAATAAGAAAATTCCATAAAATATGGCAATGAACCCACACATAATTATTCCTCTCTGTAATATTGCTCTGCGTCAGAAACAGTAGCACTGTAAATCCTACTTTTTTCTAAGTCTGTGTTTGGTTTCTAGCCTCCAGCTGCTGAAATCAAGACATCATTTTTCTAAATTATCTGTGTAAGCTTTAGCCTTCTTGCTTTCTTACAAAAATTTGAAAATTGAACTGAATTTATATTACAAACGCAGAAAGAAATCTCAAGGAAAGAATCCTACATATGAAGGTTTTTTTGGTGTGTGGGAGAGGGTATCATTTAATTTTAAAATTCGCATGGTTATTTCAGGATCTCAGGGTTAAAGGTCTCTTCATCAATTTCAAAATAGCATCAAAATCAAATTTGAGGTAATTATTCCATTTTGCCCACCCCTATATTGCTGCTGTCTGTATTCAGTTTGATGTGACCTTTAATTTCCTGTAGAGTTTGAAGTTATCTATTCTTATTAGATACGATGGTACTGATGTGGTAGACGGACTAATCCATGAGTATTTTTAAGGCACAAGGAGCAGCATTACAATGCTGAGGGTAAATGACGAAATAAAATCATTGAGGCCAGATCAAATCACAGCAATATTACGGTTAAAGGAGATGAGGTTCACCGTGGTTATACATTGACATTTTTCAAAACCACTTGTACTCCACCTGATCCACACAGCAATTTGGAAAATCCAGCAGAATTTTAGAAAACTCTTCTCATTACTGCACATGGATGATATATACCATTTTCACACATTATTTTTCTCTCTGATAAGATATTCAGGTGTTGGGTTTTTCAAAACAACTGAGCTAAAAAGTGCTGTTACAGTTTGGACATCTCTGTTTTGTTCATCTCTGACGCCAGATGACCACTAGTCATGAACAATTAAGCATTCTCAGGTGGCACCACCACTAATTTTTCAGAAGAGAGAAATACATTAAACAAGCATTGTGGGAGCTAGAGGCAGGATGGTAATCACACTCAAGTGACTTCCAGACAGAATGAGAAGAAAGGAGTTGAGAAAAGCAACAACAGCACAAGAATTAAAAAGACTCATGGAACCAGAGAGAAAGATCAGTAATTATGACAACCATCTTATTCTTCCATCTTATTCATATGAAAGGCAGTACTACTAATCTCAGCTGCAATTTCCCAGAAGGATGCACAAGACTACAACCACTGAAGCAACATATTACTTAAGCAAAAAAACATTGAAAGCCAGGGAAGTCCTGGGTCAGGCAAATCTCTCCCTAAGTTGCTGAAGTAATCAGTGCTCTGACATAGAAAGAATGATAACATTAACCCTTGACTACACTTGAGAGAGGACTGTGTTCTTTGCTGAGGATGCTATGCTTCTGATCAGCCAGGATCAATAAGGAATAAACATTGAATATTCAAATAGATATCCAGATGTCCGAACTTTTATTGCACGCTACAATTTTACTTAGATAAAAACTAATAAAAAATTTTGTTACCATGGGTTTAAAGTCAGTATTTTTGATGAAACTGAATTATATAATAAAAATCTCTAAATACTTTTTAACTTTTCACAACACCTGAAACTACTGTTTACTTTAAAGCTCCAGCAACAGCCATAAAATGACCTATCCTTTTCCAGAACCAGCTCTCAGGTATTTCACACAAGTTTACTAAACAAATGTCAATTTTATAAAGCTTTTGCTTAAAAGAGTACACAAAGGCTCAGAGAGATTAAGCCATATGTCTCATGGGCAGAAACAGGACTAGAACTCATCAAATGTCATTCAGTGTACATCACAGATTGCATTTCTTGCACTTTCAAAGGAAGTTTCTAACATGAGAGAAAGTGTAGCACATAAGGCCGGACTTCACAATTCTTTTAATACGTTTTATTCTTCTTTGGTGTCATCCTGGTTTTACAAGCTTGCTAAGACAGCATCTCAGTCAAAAAAAAGGAGCTGCTATTGCTAGCATTGCCCTGTCTGTAACAGAGCCCTATCACTAGTTATTGAGACAACGGTCTTCAAGTTGTCACCAAGATCATGTAGCCCTTTCCTTTCAGTAAACAATCCTGTTGAAAAATTGAGCTTCTTAGCCTTAGGCTGCTGAAAATAGGTCCCAAAAAACCCGTGCTCCATTGCTACCGAATCAAACCGTCAGAAAAGGTAGTGTTCTTTAAAATCCTGAATGACAGCAGTCTACACAGATGTTCATCTGAACGCACGATGACTTCGCCGGAACACAGGAAGAGAAATCGTGCATGAGGCATCAGAGCCATTAGCTACCGAAACCTCCCGAACATTTGCCATGCTCCAACTGGTTCTGTGAAGAGCCCTGTCTGTATCCCAGGCAGGTGGAGCAGAACAGAGTGTGGCACGGAGGCTGCAGCATCAGCCCTCAAGTGATACAGTGATTCCTTTGAGAGGTACATCAGGTCATTTTAGGCCTCTCCTTCCTTTTCTGAATTCTGGATGACAATCCTGGCTCATGTCCCCCTGTCCTACAGGTTCTTTCAGTGTGCTGTTGCAGTTAGAGTCTCCTAGTTGAAGATATTTATTAATATAATTCTTTGTCAAGGTAGTAATCTGTCAATAGCTAGAGAACAGTAAGCAATGTCAGGTTTCTGTCTATCTAATGGAAAATCCTTTTCTTCTTAGGTTTTTAGTGTTTCTTTACATAGCAGAGAGTATTAATAATAATAATAATACTACTGCAACACTATTTTCAACTTACAACAGCTAGAAAGGGCTATAAAGTCAAGCCTTCTTGTCCAAGACAGATAATCTACGAAAAAGGGAAAAAAAACTAGGGAAGCAGTCCTCTTGGCGTGTGGATTGTTTTGTTATGATATCGTGCTTTTGATTTTACCTCTTCTGCATATATATGAATATATTTCTATGCTTATGTTCATATTATAAGTAAAGATATTGAATTTACCACATTTTATTTTAAAATTTAATTTTTCAAGTACAGTTTCATGGACACTCCATTTGCTCAAAATTATAGTTTCCTACAAATTTCCAATAGCTAAAGATGGAGCATCACTGCATTATGTCCAAGGTGAATTACAAGGCCTGGCATATAAGATGTCATGTTATTTTCTCCTGATTGTAAAACATTACGTACAGACAGAGCCCTCCAATCTTGACCAGCAATTTAATTTGCTTATCCTATAGTAAGGAAGATCAACTGCAATATACCTGGCCCCACAGTACATTATAATCAATATTATGGGGCTGAATACTGTCTGAGAAAACTATTTGACACACCCATCCTGGCTGGGAATCATTCCCACTAATGACTTTTAAAATGAAAAATGGAAAGGAAATAAGGGGGAAAGGAGGTAGAATCAAGGACCACAAATTGTTACGTTTTTGGGCATTCATAATACACATCAAACAGAAAACATTCACACCCTTTAAGTAAGCTCACAAGAGCATAGCTAGTTAGAAAGAGAGGAATCATGAAAAATATCATCCCACTCACATCACTTTAAGGGAATAAGTACCCATATGCTTGGATTTAGCACCAAAAGATTACCTGGAAGTTAATTGCTGCACTGTTTCCATTTAGGTATCAATACAATTGAAACTATATTTGTATTTCTTGGTCAAATTCTGCTTTGTTCTGGAGACAGGCTGCTTTCCAACCCTGACAGTATGCTTCCTCTCCGTTTCCCATTATAAACTAATACCTTTTTATTTAGCAGAGTTTATTTAGTTACACTTTCTTTGAAGACTGTTTCTCAATTCCATTTAAAATAATTAGTTAAATATTATACATTACTAAAATATTCTTTTGGAGTTTTCATGCACATTCAGAAATTCAGCTAGCTTCAGGAACTGGTAGCACTGCATTTTTTACTTTACTGTAGTCCAGCAATGAATTTTATCACATCTTGGATTTTTTTTACACATACAACTAACTCGATGTGTACTATTTTTTCAGTGCGTATTTTGGTACTTTCATTAGTGAGAAGAACAACCAAAAGTATCACAAATCCAACAAGCAAACAGCAACTACTGGCACATACTTCTAATCCATTCCAAAGTCTTGCACTTTACTGTTCTTGTATTAAAAAGCACTGTACTGCAAGATATTACTACATAGAATAACATTTCTTTCTTCTGATTCTCATATGCCATTAAACTGCCTAAAACACGTAACCTAATGTCATAATCTTCCTCTTATTATGCTTATTTGCACTATCCTCCAGTATCCATAAAGGAAACAAACCCCACAATCCCCATAAACTAAAATAACCTTGTTTTACTGTATTCGATTAGCAGCACTTTTGTTCAGATTTCTAGGTTTAAGGAGGAAACAGGCTGGAACCAAGCTGATATATTTACAAACATCAGCTCTGTAGAGAAACATTCTTCCCCTGTCTCCCAACAGTTACTTCTGCCTTGGCTATTGGAATACTTTACCACCCAGCTTTGATGGAATAGAGAAGCTACATGCACATCAAAATGCCTCTGAACTTGTGCTTTGCTCTGCTCTGCTGGAGGATGGGTCAGAAAGTCTAAGACTTTCAGCTGGAGCATGCTTTTTAATCTTCATGTGCCTGAGTACAGAACCACTCTCCTCTTGGGGGCAGTTGCTGCTGGACAGAAAACAATTCAGATGGATTGGTTTAGGGGGTCCATGGTGAGTATTATTGGGCACATGCTGATGAAGCAACAACTGGAAGAGTTTCAGCTCTCAAGTTCTGTAGCTTAAGGACAACACTCACTTTAACTACATTCTTCCCAATAGTCAGTTACAACAAAACTCCACTAAAAAGAAATAAAATCCATGCCAATTACCAGAAGAAACACCAGTCAGCATCAAATCTAGAGAATATATCTCGAGACGACCAAGCATTCTGAGAACCCTTAATAAAAACAGCCTTACAAGCAAAAAGTGTTATTTGCACTTGAAAACACAGAAAGAAGTTATGAATATTCTGTTCTAGATGTTAAAATTTTGTAATAATATGAACCCACCCAGATTTGTTGGATGCATACCTAAGGAAAATATTATGTTAATAGATTCCTATATTACATATGAATATTTTCTAACTAATTATTTGTAAACTTTGGCAGGACTCATTCACCTCACTGATGAGGCCAGATACACACTGAACAACCATGTATTTTTACTGCAATACCTATTTCTCCTGAGTTTCTACAACTTACCTTGAAGAGCAGAAAGGTTGGAGCTGCTATGAACAGATACATGGCTCTGAGGCCATCCTCCCCAGCACCTCTTCCCAGGACAGCATGCAAAGAGAAAAAACCTGGAGCATACTTTTGTGGCCATTCACAGGCTTGGTATGACTCAGGTTTTAAAATATTCATTAGCTCAGGGTCTAGTTTCAGCTGGCTACTACTGAAAGCAGTTTTGGGGGCTCTTCACACGTTTCTAAGTGAAGGAACGCTATTATTAAAGAATTTGACAAATAATGCAAACACATGAGCAAGATCTGGGTAATGTTAAGGTTACCAGGTCACAAATGCTTACAGTTATAGCCTATGTTTTTATTAAATCAGATATTCACACAACACCCACTTTGATGAGGAACTACTTCATCAGGTATGAAGAACTATCTATCAAAAATTGGTTAAAAACTAAGACTTTAAAACGAAGCAATAGAGTAAGAACATTTGTGGGTTATTTCTTTCCAAACCACAGAAGCACCTGGGAAGTGAGGAACAAAGAACACATGGAAGGACACAAAATACCAATAAAAATAAGTTCTTAAATATACTGAATTATACCTCCATTGCTAACCTTTAAAAACTATTACCTAATTTTAAATGCAGTTAAATCTTTCAGAAATAGCACTTAGGTTGATAAAATAGTACCAAATTCCCATTAACTACTCTTAACTACACAAGGATACCTTGATTGATGAAATATGTGAGAGCCATCAAAAAATGCTCCTGGTAAATTCTTGATTTCTAACACTCACTGAGACAGAAAGATTGTGACTGGGTCTATGTGAAGCTGACACAGCTAAAAAAACCTACAAATTTTCTTCAATAAAACCTTTAAGTTTTCTGCAGATGCTTTTACTTGGTCTGTCCAGTACGACCTTTTCAGCAGCTGTTTTTTGCAGATATTAAGAATTGGCCAGAATAAGATATTTAAATGAAAATCATACTCAAAAATCCAGATACAGGCTTGGCAGCCAACACCCTCTTGTTGAAGAAAGACTTGTTCAGTGTTCTGTCCTGTCCTGTGGGTGTCATTTCATAGCTCAGATATCTTAACTACCAGATGATTAGTAAAACGCCACTACTTTCAGCGCTTTTGGAAAGCATCCTTTTGGTAATCTCCATGATACTCACAAAGAGATTCTAAAATACAAATGATGATATAATTTTCAAACCATAAAGGAAGAAATAAACATGGAAATGTAAATATCTTCCCCAGCTAGTCTTTTTTTTCCATTCAATATCATGATCATGCAGAAGTCGTTCAGTTTTGCAAGGTGGCTGTTGTCTTCTAGAAGCAACACTTAAAAGATATCCCTAGGTGGAATACTTTAGTATTAAGTAAGTGTAAAACACACTTCCCGTCACTATCTTGAAAATTACAGATATTTCTGCATGTACTTAAAACTCCTGAAATGTGGAAGGCAGTGGGATTACAAAGCAAAGTCATTTACGTAAATTGACTGTATCTCAAAAAGACAAGAAAGTAAAGACACGTTGTCCTCTAGATGTTTCTGTGACTAGGCCGAAAGTATCTGATTAATTTTAACACAGTTTCTTTTTCAAAATGCAAATTAAAAGTGACCTTTGTTAGATTTAATGAAAGTGTGCATTCTTTTCCCAGGCAGACTAGAAAACAGATGGGTGTGAAGAAAACATTGGTAAGCCACCAATCACTTTTATTTCTGGTACAAACTAATTACATTAAAAACTAAATCCAAGACAGGCTGCAAGTTCAAGGTAAAAAAAGCAAAAAGGATTGGAAGGAAGGGCTGTTTCATTAAGGAAAAAAAATATATTCATAATTTAAATAAATATGGTAAAATATATACTTGTATGGAAAGACGCATGCTGCTATAGACAAAGTGAGGCAGATTCTCATTATACACTTCTCAAAATGAGGAGGAGGAGGCAGGAAGGAAAAACGGTTTCGAGGGTGCTCTCCCCTTCAGCCGCAGTCCAGCCTATCTGGTCTCCTTGCACCATCTGGGCACTTCTGGAAGGTGGGTGAACAAACACTACAACTGCATTATGCCATCATCTCACCTTTTTTTACTTCTGCTTGAGCATAGGATACTCCTGGGGTTTAGTGGTGTTGGAAGCAAGGGCAGAGGTAGATTCAGATTTACAAACGGAAGACATTCTTGTCCAAGTCACAAGCAATGGATCGCTTCAGTTTTGATGAGAAAGCAAAACCACATTACAAATTCACCTTGTAACAAACAACTGATACTGAATTAGTACCATGCATTAGCAACAAAATAAAAGTTAAGTAGATTAGAACTTGGCTGAAATGCCAATCATCATTGTACCACCATCCCCTAAGGGGGTTTACTGGGGACAAGGGTGGACTGG
This sequence comes from Oreocharis arfaki, assembly GCA_013398015.1. Classification (NCBI taxonomy): domain Eukaryota; kingdom Metazoa; phylum Chordata; class Aves; order Passeriformes; family Paramythiidae; genus Oreocharis; species Oreocharis arfaki. Next base: position 584,673 of record VZRR01001456.1, on the reverse strand, counting down.
CTATATCCATAAAATGTGAGACTGTACAGCACAAAGTAGAGCTTCTGAAAACTAACTTAGGGAACGTGGTGGGCAAGCAATTTAACAGAAAGTCCTAACAATGTTAAAGGAAGATAGGTGAAAGTAATTGCTTTTACTTTGAGGGTTAGAGAGACATGGAGGGGAATTGAATTGAGGAACACAGAAAGCATGGGAAATTATTTTACTTCTGTTCATTCACGAGACTAGATTAGTAAAAACAGTTCTGATGGCCATATTTTTTAAAGTGCACTGACAAATTAGAAAAGGTGATGAAAAGAGCTACAATTCATTCTTAAGGACTGGAGAAAACAGCTTAGAGTGAGGCGTTTCAACAGTACAATGCTTTTAGTTTATAAAAAAGAATAACTGGGAGGCGATTTCATTACTCTCTGTAGCTATCTACATGAGGACAAAATACTAAATACGAAAGGACTAATATTCAGTACCAATATTACAGAAGTAGCTCTCAAGGCTGAAAGTGGAAGCCTAGCAAAATTAGACACATTTCTTACCATATGGTGATTAACAATTTGAACAGGCCATCAGGTAAACCAGTGTAGTCTACATTTTTGAATCAAGCCAGGGCTTTCATGAAAGAGAGACATTAGCAAATGCAACTTATGGAGTGCAGTTAAGGGATAATTACATGAAATGCAAGGCATATAAGGTACAGAACATCCAGACAGTCTAAACAGTTTTGGACTGCATGAGTCTATAAATACATGAAAAACAATGGGACTATCTGACTAAATATTAGAGAAAGACTGAAAAAAACCCTGAAAAAATCTTCTCCTTTGGCCAGAAATAAGGCACTAAATTATCTCATTTAGCTATAAATGTCATGTAAGTATAAGCAAATGGAAACATTTAGGCCACATCAATCATTGCTGTTGCTATTGCTGTAAATAGAATTATTGTCATGCAAACATGCATTTATACACATCAACACATACAAAAATAGGCTGCAGCTGGAATAGCATTCAAACTTCTCATCCTTGTCAAACTTCTTGACTCAGACAAAATGGAGCAAGTATCCAAAGATCCATCTAAAAGCTTACAAAATCAGAAAGCAGATTTTAATCTACCCTCCAAACAGGCATACAAAGAAAGCACCAGTTGATCTGAAAGCTGAGTCCCAACTAAATGCCTAAACAGGGTGGGAAAAGGTCCCACACTATGCATGTGTGTTGAATGTGTACGCACAGACCCAGACAGTTTGGCATCAAAAGGTGGCATGCAGGAAAAGCAACAGGAGAGGAAGCTAAAGATCCATTTCCTTCCAAAAGACTATGGAAAGCTGAGCTAGCAAGACACACATGGAATTTTTTTTCATTTTATATATATATACATACACACACACACATATATATCTGTAATGCTGCTCTTCATACCACTGGTCTGTTTTCTCAAATAAGCATCTTGATGCGTACAAAGTGACAGACGTCAGCACTGATCTTCTCAGTGTGCCTGTAACTGGACCCTGAGACAAGTCTATACCTGCTTGTCCAGAGGATGCACCTCTGGTTCTTCTCCCCAGAATCCACAACAACACTTATTAGCTGCCTCCTTCCCTGAGAAGTGAGTTTGTGCTGCCTTCTGGTTCTCATTATTACATTCATTTCAATGCAGGTCCTGAAGTCTGATACCTCAGTACTTGAGAGGTCCTGCATGTGCCACCAAACAATGATTCAACATGACATTGTGACAGAAAACAGGGAGAAGGAATAGAAATAAAAGAACAAGGGATCAAAACAACTGCATTTGGCTCTCTGCGTGGGGTGTGCCTTTCAACACCAATAACTGTTAACAGCAAGTCAGATGTCACATCGATAGAGGAGTCAGATCACTCACATCAGCCTCCCATTTGACTGGGAGGTATCAGACTTTCTCCTTTATCTAAAAGGATATATAAAAATATAATGGGCTATTAACTCTTCTTTTTTTGCATTCCTATTTAACTTTTGGTAAGTTCTTAATTTCTCTTCAGGTCCTTAGCGATCCGTGCACATTTTGAACACTTTATAACTTCCAATGCTTTAAAGACCGTTCTACAGGCACGTCAGTGAAAGCGACTAACCTTCTTATTAATGTTGTGGGTGACTTAACAGTGCAGTGATTTGCCTCGAGAAAATCTACATCAAGAGACACCAGCTTTAGGTAGGAAGTATGAATTTTGCTTGATTTACCAACAGTTATGTCCCTAATGCTGCATATATACACAGAAAGAAGAGGTCAGTTTAATGGAGGACTCAGTCTGAGGCTTGTGCTCCTGACTGCCACGGACAACATGATAATATAGATGTTAAATACTTATAATTTGGGAGGATTCTATTTCCTAACTCAAATATCTTTTTTTTTTTTTTTGAACAGGTAGTATCACTTTTCATACAGTGCATAGAATTACATCACATAAAACATTACTGCTTAAAAACTCATTAATAATAGAGAAGATGCACTTGCAAATAAACTAGACTCTGCAATTATATGTTAGGTTAAAAATGTGCCCAGGAAGAAATGTAAAAGAACTTGATTTTGTCGTACAGAGATTTCATTCTTTTTTCTGTTGTTTGCACTCATAAAATTGCCCTTGTGGGAGTCAGTCCTGGAAGGATGCAGTGGCTAATTTTAGTTAATAAATTGTTGCTTTACTATGTATAGCCAAAAATCATCTGATAGGCTCTTTCTCTGTCAGACCTGCTATATCTCCGTCAAATTTCCGAAGTACGAAGATTTAAAGACTTCTGAAAGCAGTTCTTCAGGAAAGATGTTCTTCTATTAGAATTTTCCACTCACTAAAAGCACGGCTAAACTTTTTTGCTCATCAGCTTTCCAGAACTTACATCCGTATTCCATTATACAGCACTTGCCAGTAAATACTATTTTGGCCTAGTTTAGGTCTTTTTTTAAAATGTATATAAGAAAGATCTGCTACATATATAAATCAGTAGGAATTATTAACTAAAGGATTGCATAAATAATCTGTTTTATAATATATTGCAGATACTTCCAAGATAATGTGCAACAAAATGAGAAAAGTCTCACAGAGAGAAATATACTATGTTTCAAACATAATTTCTGAGCTGTTTAAATATGAAACAAAATCTTGTCAAGCTACAAGTTTCCAGCTGTTATGATATCATAAGATAAATTTACAGCTACAAAACAGCTTGGTGAGGGAAAAAAAACATTTGCTTTTACAAAGTATGGAAATATAAATGTTTCAAGCACTGCAACTGTCCAAACAAATTAGTACAGGCAAAAATCATTGAATTCAGTATGGTTTGATTTTGTACCAGCTTCATAGCACTTGTAATAATTATTTAAATCTGTAGGCAAAATGTGATTTAAATCTTGGCATGATGCATTTAATGTTAATTTAAAATGATCTGATAAAAGCATACAGGTGGTCTCGGTGTCTAGCATTTTGCTGTATTTTATGAACTGAAATAATAATTTATTTCTCTAATTAAGTGATAATGAAGCTGGATAACTGGACTCTGAAGGCCCACTACATGTGGAGGTTTAAATTCTTAACCAGAGCTAAAATGAAAAAGGAGTTTCTTTCCTCCATGACTTTGAAAAGAATAGAGTGGTGATTAACAGCAATATTTTTTTTAATGAAACACAACCTTTCATCCCTGTCATCTTCTGACCATCCTTGCTTGTACGCAGCTCTCTGACAAGTAGAATAATAACGGTCATACATCACTGCCCTGAAAGTCCAATCATCTAAATCTTCACTCGCTGCAGCCTCTGAGACTCAATTACTTTATTGACATGCAATCTTCATAAGGGGAGAAATATTGTGCATGTAAGGTCACTTGGTTATGAAGACATATTATCATATTATCTGCATGAGGGTTGCAGGGCTAAGACCTGACAGAGCTAATTATAATGGTACATGATAGAGAGCTCAGTACACATTATTTGCTTGGCTGAAACTAAAGGTGAGGTAAGACCATGACATCATGGTTTCAAAAGAAAATAATTCCCTTTCCCTTAGAGACTATTACTTTTATTGTTTAATTTTTTATACAGATTATATTCATACACTCCCCATAAGCAAGCAAGCAGTAAGAATTTCTGAATTCAGCTGTTTCCATTTGGAAGTACTTAACTTTCGAAGAAACCAAAGGTTCATCTATAATAATGCCGTCTTTTTTATTTGTGAGACTTAAATCACGTTTTCCCTGCCCTTCCATCAGTCCCCAAAAGTGCATCTATAAATATACATATGCACATGGCAAACTGATAGTCCAAAATTTGAACACAGCTAATCCATACTGCTACACTATTTTCTACATTTCTAAAAGCATGCAAGCCTCCATTAAAATGCTAAACAAAGTGTATTAGCCTCTCATTTTTCAACAGAAATAAATTTTCATTTTGCTTTCCTCCAGTGCAGGCTCCTTTCCTTGATGTACCTTTCTACTCTATGTAATGCCTACTAATCCTCTGTCACTTGGCACTGAGGCACAGTCCATCTCTGCTCTGAGATGACTGGCACAAAATACATCTCTTAATCCTTTACTGGCCATTCCCTTACATTAAAAGGGAAAACAGGCAAAAAACAAAGCATATGTTGTGCCTTTATATAAACCAATCAATATAAATTACTGCACGACTACACCGAACCAGTAGGAGGCTTGTTTAGGGGTTTTCTTGCGGTTCTCTTGGGTCTTGGTGGTGATTTTGTATATTTATTTATATATTTAATTTTTGCATTTCTTTTAAACTTTTTGCCAAGTTTTATTCATGCCGTATACCCTTCAGGTAGGAAACACAAACTTCACTCTTAGAATAGTTTAAGAATTGCAAATATATCGCATTAGTGCCCCAGAATAAATTATATTGTATACTTCTGATGGGGAACATTTCTTACTTTATAAAAACACTAATCAACATGACATAATGATTCTATGGCAAATCACACTGCACAAGGTTCTGCATTTTCCCTGTTTGAAGGCAGGGTAGAGAAGCCATCCCAACTAATGGATCCCAGCTCCAAATAACTTTCTTTACTCCTAGCAAGATATTGTATCATTGCACCAGTGAGATTCCAAATGGGCACACATGTAGCTTTAATAATATTGCCAGACTACAACCTCACATGTAGATGCTTTCAGTTATCTATTTTACTGAAATTGGTCTTCTGTTAAAAAAAAAAAGAAAATTTCATAATAACAAATTCCCAGGCTATCCTACTGGAAGGAAAGAAAAAAAAAAATTGCACTGCACTTATAGCTTCCCTCCTGAAAATATCTCTTCTTATTTTCAAAATGTAAATTTTACAAACCATGGTGTGTCAGATATTATGCTGTCCTTTCAATAATAGCTTAGTCTACTTATAAAACTATTTTTTATAAGTTTACAATCTTGCTATGTCTATCTTTTGTGCTTTGCTTCTGAAAGAATCCTATCTGAAGTCGAGTAGCATTTAGAAAGCTAATTTGATTTTGTATTTAAGATTCCATACAGTGTGGGATTTTAAAAAGAATTTAAGTGTTAACCTCTGTTTCCACCAAGAGGTATAAAAAAGCCCTTGGGAGGTGACTGCAGATGCACATAGGGAGGTGTCAGGCCCTGCCCCTTTCCAGGAATAACATTTATGGTTAAAAGCACCTTTTGCCGAGTTTAAGTTCCAGCAGCACTAAGGAGATAGTGAAGTAATCAAGACCCAGATGAGAGAAAAACAAATACACCCCAGAATCATATTATCAGTCACCATCAGACTGGCAGTTATACAGCTGATGAGAGAGCAGACAGGTAGTGAGCCATGAAACTCGGAAAAAGAAGAAAAATGTCTTCCGACAGCTGTAAAATTCTGCCTCAAAGCGAGTTGTTAATTTAAAATTTCCCAATGTCCTCCAAGCTTCTGGTATGAGATAAGAATGACACAGATGCAGGGAAAAGTGGCACACCAAAACTCAGCCAAAGCACAGAGACCAAAATGCAGACTGTGAACAGCCGAGCTACACATGTAATTTCTTTAGCAACTACGTGAATACTCAATTTATGGAAATATGAAGTAAAAGGTCACCCCCTTGGGCATCAAAGACTTTTTATCAAGGAAATGGAACAAGAACTAAGGGAAAACAAATGTTAATGTCATGCCCAAAACCACAAAACATTTTTATTGCCAAAATTGCTTTGAAACTAGCAGGGCCGGGCACATGATATCAGCTCAATATATTTCAGAGGATTGGATTGCAAGGCACCTAATTCAAGTAACAAAACATGAGGTACACATGGCTAGGTGCTTTCCTCCTAGTGGCAATTAATGTGGACAACATGACATTGATAATATCAACCATAGCAGAGATGAAACTGGGACACTCTCCAGAAAACACAATAAAAAATGAATGACAATTAATAGTGGTAGCCAAAAGCAAAAATGAGATCCCCATATTTTACATCCAGTCTTGAGGACAAAGAACCAAAATAAGGGGATGACCCGAAAGAAATTTAAAGGAACAGGAAACCGCTAAAGTAAAACAAACAAAAAAGTAAAAAAACCCCAGTTGTTTCCACGGATTTTTAGCACTTACATTAGATAATATAAAATAATATTAGTGAATGAAATATTCAGTTTTGAATATTTTATGAAACACAAAACAAAGACTTCATCATGTCCTTCTGGTAACACAACCTTTAGAAGGCAGTTTTGGAAGTTGAAAAGAACATGTAATGAAGAAATAAACTGGGAATACTGTTCAGGCAGAGAACAGATTAGTCTATGCCAGTTATAAAAAATGTGCAAATTAATTTACAGTAGAAGGAAAGAAATAAACAAATAATCTCATTTAGCTGAACATGCCAAGATACTATGCAAAATACAAAAATGTATTCAAAATTTAGTTAGAGAATATTGGATACTCTCTAAACTTCTCATTTAGATTAGAGAGAGGAAATAAACCAGCTTTTAACTCTAGAGAAATCACCAGCTGCTCTCCAATGTAGGATGCAAAATTTGGTGTTAGTAAAATGCAGCATTTGACATGAGACTTTTCTGTAACACTGATGACCAGCACACCCTAAGAACCAAACAAACAATTTACTGGCAATGTAGAGAAAAAAAATTTAAAAAGTAAAAATGAATGGCCTTTTGCTCTCCTTTTCAATACTGCATGCAATCCAAGACATGAATAAGGCACATCTTATTTTTACAATACATTTCCCAATGTTCCTTTTCTATAAAATTAATTTTTCTAAGTGTGACACAGATGTAGTGCTCCATACCAAGCAAAACAAGCAAACAAAACTCCTTTGGTAGCAAAATTGGGGTTTACTGATACTAAAGTTTTGTGAATGACTGTCTTTGATTTAAATTTGGTAAAAATAGGGAGATACACTAAAGCAAAATTTGAAAAAAAAGAAACAACAATGGTTTTTTTCTCACTACTATAAATTATTTTTAGCATTGGTTTAAAGAATTTTAGTAGTTTCCCAGGCTGTTTAATTATTTTTCATTGCCAATTAATTGAAAAGGTACTATGCTACTTTACTGACAAAGCCCTGACTTGCAAAGGAGAGAAATGTGTCTATAAAATAGATTTCAGTCCATCTGAGACTCATAGATCATCAAAGAGAATGAGAACATGAGGAAACCAAATTACAATTTCCATGTGGCACTCTTCCAACATACCTTAACCTAGATTTTGGTCTACTCCACTCTCTTTATCCACCCCATCAAACACACACACAGATATTAAAACCATCATTGCGAAAAACACAGTTTCCAGTAAGAGCAGCTATTTGTTGGAAACAGTTTTCAGCCAAATCTTACCTACGACTTGCCTGCCAGCTGCACATATCTCTGGAAATGCAGAATTCAGGAGGGAAAATTGACTAACATGGTGTGGTAGGGGGGAGAGCTAGGGGTGTCTGACATATTGCTGTTGCAGGCCCAACACTGGCACCAAGCTGCTGTCTAAGCTAGAGCTTGAATCTAAACAATTTTTCTAGAAAGAAGAGGATTTGGTATATTGATCAGTACTGACAATAGTAGCTTTTCAAGAACAAGTTGCAAACAAACAGAACATTTTATTAATTTTGGTAATAAGAGAAAGAGTAACAAATGTATTTTTGCAAGCCCCACTCCGTAAAAACATGGACCAATTGACTAATCAGTAAGGTCAATAGTGAATCTCCTCATTGACTTCAAAGACAGCAGATTGCTGTGCAAAAGCACTTTAGAGAGAAAACCTAAGCTTCAAGCTATGATGATTACTTCAAATGGTTTCACCAGTTTGTATTTTTGGAACCCTTCTGGCAATAACTTTTCCCTTTAAACCATTTCCCAAGTCACAGCTTGTTAGAGAGAATGTTAAATGAGGATATAATGTTTTGGGAAAAGGGTAGGAAACCCAAAAGCCATAAGAAATAAATAAAAAATAGAAACATTGTTTTACTGACCTATAGTCTATTAAAAATTTGTCCAGCAAATATTGTCAACCTTTTAGGATTTCTACTCTAATGATGCCTTTTGTCATGGCTTCAGGGCACCATGTGCCTATTTCATGGGTTTGCCTTATACAAACTGGTAGGAAACCATAATAAAAATCAAATAAAGGTAGAGAAAAAAAAGCACATGATCTTAAAAGTGAACAACCAAACAGTGCAAAAGAAAATATTGGGAATTAAACTGATAATACACCCTGTTGCCAAAATCTGGAGGTGTAGATTGCCCCTGGATAAGTCCTCAGATTGCTGTAAAATACACCTACTTACCCTGTCACAGACTGACCACAACAGATTCAAAGTCAAATTTGAAGAGGAGTAGAGACCAAGAGAAGCATTTATCATGCTGTTCCACATCCAAGTATAACAACTTTCCTATACAAATGTAAAGCTTGAATGAACAGGTGCCACATAAAAGTATGCATAAAGTACATATTCAAGCCCAAAGACTGGCACACAGAATTACAGCTGCATTTTAAAGGATTTGTGCTAGGAATCCAATTGCTCTTTCCTACCTATCCAGCCTCTAGTTGCAAAAATATAAGGATACTTGCTCCTTTTCAATACAGCAAATGAATGGAACCAAATACACAGTTATGCTGAACCATCCAACAATACTTCCTTTGCCCACACATCCCGGAGTTTTTAAGTGCAATCCAATTTTTAAATAACACAAGACTGTAAAGTGAATGTACTAGCTTGACTTTTTATTTTGTAATTTATTGAGTTCCATCATTATTCAGATGGGTTTTTATAAGAACGAAAAAAGGAAAATCTGAGGCTTTTGGCTGTTCTGATTACCTTATTAAATTACTGGCTTTGCAAAGAGAGAAAACATAAGTGCTAAGGTTAACCACATAATTACATACCATTTCAATCTTTTTTTTTCCCCTCTGGTTCAAAACAATCCATTACCACACAAAGTTACAGCATTTCGGAGTCAGCTGTTAGATCTGAGCTCTGGAATTCATTCATCTGAATCTTCTTGAAGTGACATTGCTTGTCAAGAATCATCAGCCAATCAAATTCTTAAACTGAAGTGAGTTGTCCTCTTAAATTAAAATGATACTTTACCCTGATTTTTCCATACAAAAGTTGCATTGTGCTTCTCTGTCAGGATCAACTTCATTTTCAGAAACTTTATCACAATACAAGCATTTATCCCTCAATCTTCCAAAGGGCAAGGGCGAGTGGGCATGTAATTGAAATTCACTTCAATGAACTGACGTAATTTGAAGGAGTAACAAGCTAAGTGAGAATATTTCTATTGTGTTCAAAGATGTCTTCATTTTAAACCAGATAGGAAACAAAGAGGAACTCATGCCAATTCCTGAAACCTTAGTATTCACTCTCCTGCAGCTCCTCCTTTCTTCCCTTGCTGCCAGACGTGCTCACATATTCAATCTCAGGGCAATAAATTCTGTCCTTTTTAAGAAAAAGTGCTACATAATTCTCTCTTTGATGAAGATTTTACTGTGTGGAGAAAGACAGACCTGCACGCTGGTGCCTTCCCAACAACGGGTTTTTTTGGCATATTTCAGCCCAGCCCAAAGAAAACTTTTCTGAAAAATGAGATCCCAACCCTTGGTCCAACCTGCCAGAACACTGTGCTTATGCCCAGTATCACTTCTGAAGACACTTTTCCTCTACAGAGAGCTTACACTCAGGAAGCTTATTTTGGGCAAAGCTAGAAAAGGGCTAAATACATCAGAAGCATCAGGTGATTCCTCAAAAGGAACAGTTTAGCAATGTCTGTCCATTTAACTTGTTTCTTTAACTCTTGGTGATGAACAGAATGTCAAGAATGTAGGACTCCTATGACCAATTGCATTTCTAAACAACAATCTTAGATTGCGTATTTCTGGATAAATGCAACAGAAGATAAAAGGTTGAAAAGGCACAGAAGGAACAATTTGTCAAAACACAATCTAATCCACCTTCACATCATGGGACTACAACTGAAGACAAATCCCACTGCGAATATTAGAGGCTTGGCTGAGAAATGCGGATATGGGCTCCTCCAGCATTCCCTTTGTTCCACTGAGTGCCACATAGCCTATAGGAAAGAGATGCTTAAAAAAGGTGTGTGGAAAGGTGAAAGTAAAGGTAGTCTTGAAGACAAGATAAAAATATTTTGTTTAAAGTACAGGTACCAGTCTGTTAGAGAATCCTGAAATACTCACAGCTGTAAGGCTGTAAAGATAATGCCAAACATTAAAGCCAAGTAGTAAGATGAAGGATCAGTAAATAAGTGTCAAAGAAACCAGATTACAAAATTAAACAAGAATATATATTTTAACATCTGCAAAATGTTTCTTTCAGGAAACATCAGGCACTAATAAAGCATGCCTTCAGGCTTCTGTATCACAGGATATATCAGAGGGGTTTTTTACTAACAATTTGGGGAGTTTATGCCTCTAGGTGCTACTGCTATGATTCCAAAATAGAATTATCTGATGCTATGTGATTCCTTGAATCATTAGTTTTCCATTTCTTCTAACTTACTTTTCGTTTTTCTTTTATTTATATACACACATACTGATTCAAGCTGCCACAAAGGAATAATGAAGAGACCCCTGGAAATAAAATTTTACTCAATACTTTCTCAAAAAATATTAGATAAATATATACTTGATATCATCATCTAACATGATATTCCCAATTACTATTTGCATGCCCAAGTCACTTCTAATATATGTTGCAGGAGGCATTGCTGCATCCTTGCTCCAATACACGACCACCACAAGAAGGTTCTTCCCCCCAGAGAGTGGCTGGGCACTAGAACAGGCTCCACAGGGAAGTGGTCACAGCATCAGCCTGAAAGAGTTCAGGAAGTGTTTGGACAATGCTCTAAGGCACATGGTGTGACTTTTGGAGCATCCTGTGCAGGGCCAGGAGTTGGACTTGGACATCTTGATGGGTCCCTTCCTAGTCAGGATATTCTGCAATTCTAAGATTTCATCTAAAAGAAAGATCTCCTGCTAAAACAGAATTGATAGACAAGAGGTAGCCAACGAGATCTAACACATGTGAACAGCATTGAAGTGTCAATAAAATTACTCTTCTGAGTAAAAAAAACCAGTCCTTGAATACTAAGGCTGGAAGGAAGTTATGACTTAGTAGAAGATACACAGTCTACCTACAGAAATGCATTATCATTTCTTCCATATTTGTTCCCAAAAGAGGAAACCACTTTTTTTTTCCGAGTAACCAGTTTCATGCTGGTTCTGATCTAGCAACAGATTTTACAAACGGTCTAACTTTACTCCCCAAGACCACAGAATTTATAAGAAGGCCTAAGCAGTTTGGAGAGTTACGAAGTAATTTTGATTAGGAACAGATTTAATTTCCAGTGACTGCGTATAATACAGTCTAAGATCGTGTGCAATTTTGCAGTCCATAGGCAAGTTGAGACTCAATTCATGAGACAAATTTCTTTTGAAATCAGAAAAATGAAATAGTGAGGCTTGGGGGAACAAATAATTTTGAAGACTGTAGAGCTGCCACTGGACAAACACTATCAAAAAGAGATGTTGAAATGAAAACATTTAATGATTTGAAACTCGGTATTCTAATAAGAGGTTTATTCTTATTAAAAGTAGTTTATTCTAATAAACTACTTTTAAAAGAGAATGAGATTGATAGGACCAGTACAATCATAAACCCTAACCTGAACACAGTTAAAACTTGCATGGCAAAAGCTTCCAACTGAGAAAGAACCAAGAAATGCAAGAGTGAGCAGGAAAAATCCCACAGCTTTCAGCTACTTCACAAAGCATGAGACATGAAGTTAGAAGGGCTTCTGCTCAGGTGTTTTAGGTGTAAGATATATGACTCTTTACCTACCATCAATAGTAACCAAGACTGGATGTGCTGAGTGTAGAGGGACAACTGCAGAATGTATCAATCTGCTGTTGATTTGTTTTCCAAGCAGAGGTGACAGCAGGAAAAAGACAAGTTTGATACTCGCTTTCCATATTTCCAGTGACCATTTATATTAACAGATCCATTAACCTAACCTCTTTACCATGACCCTTTCATTTAATTTTTAATAAAAACGATACTGGTTTTAATTGAAATACATAGCCACAATTCTGAAGGCAAATTATGCAAAAAAAAAAAAAAAGAAAAATTAAAAATAACTCAAAAAAAAAAAAAAAGAAAAATTAAAAATAACTCAAAAAAAAAAAAAAAGAAAAATTAAAAATAACTCAAAAAAAAAAAAAAAGAAAAATTAAAAATAACTCAAAAAAAAAAAAAAAGAAAAATTAAAAATAACTCAAAAAAAAAAAAAAAGAAAAATTAAAAATAACTCAAAAAAAAAAAAAAAGAAAAATTAAAAATAACTCAAAAAAAAAAAAAAAGAAAAATTAAAAATAACTCAAAAAAAAAAAAAAAGAAAAATTAAAAATAACTCAAAAAAAAAAAAAAAGAAAAATTAAAAATAACTCAAAAAAAAAAAAAAAGAAAAATTAAAAATAACTCAAAAAAAAAAAAAAAGAAAAATTAAAAATAACTCAAAAAAAAAAAAAAAGAAAAATTAAAAATAACTCAAAAAAAAAAAAAAAGAAAAATTAAAAATAACTCAAAAAAAAAAAAAAAGGAAAATTCAATATCACTCATAAAGACACTACAAATTTGTCTGCCGCCAGATGATTTTCATTGTCTAATGCCATTTTTCAAGATTCTATAAATACAATTGTTGGATATAAAAAAAGAAGGAATACCTTAAGGCCACATACATCTCAGTTTAGACATCATTTGGTACTTCATACTTTCCTTAATTTCTAGTCTAGACCACTGTATAGAAAGAGCTACCCCAGCCAAGAGTCTCATTTTCACTGTGAAGTGTCTACGGGAGATACTGCAAGGCTAATAAATTGTATATATCAGAGTACCGAGCACACCAGAATAAGAATAGAAAATTAGGGAACAATGAATCAGGTAAAATTAAGGGCAGAAGGAGAAGCAGGGAGAAAGAGTCAGATTTGCTCTTTCACTTACATGTCACCATTGCCTGTTCCAACAATAGTGTGGCTGCAGAGGCACGTGTAATGTTCTAGGCCAAATATCATTTGTAGCAGGAGCTAATACCTTTTATTAGAGCAACTAACAGAGAAGAAAGAGATGGACAAGCTTTTGGGCAGATATGCCCTTCTTCAGGCTTGCTGTTCCTCCCAGCCCTTGTGTGTTTTATTCATTTTTGTCAGATGATCAAACAGATAAGTTTTGTGGCTCAACAGACCTAAAGAAGAGCATATTTGTCCAAAGAGCTTAAACATCATTTGCTCCAATAAAAGGTATTACCTGTTGTTGCAAACCTTGCCTTGGTTCTTTTTCACATCCTACATAACCTCTGAAAATTCCCTTAAACAATTCAGATGCGAGGGAAGAAATACCTGTTTCTCCTCTCGTCTCTGAGCTGTTAAGCCATGCAATGACCAGAATACAAAGTACCAAAATGATCTAGGCAAAGATACTGGCAGGATGCTTCCACTTTGACAAGCACCAGGAAACACTAGACATTTCATGAGAAACAGTCTTCTCTTCAGATTTCCAGACTGATTTACAACTTGGGGCCAAATAAGCATTCTTATCTTCATTGGCAGTAAGAACCAAAACACACAAACAGCTAAAGGTTCTTCTAACTTCAGTAAGAAAATAGAGACTTTCATCTGTCTCCTCAGTGCCTTACACTGGTCAGTCTATATCATAATTGTTAATTACTTGAAATCTGAATATAGTTTGAATGAAAACATCTCAAAGCTCACAAGGCTCTGTTCCCAGTAAGTCTGGTCTCTGTATAATGAAATGCATTCCTTCTGGCCAAATGCTACAGACTTGGCAAAAGAAATGCCTTTGGTATGAGCAAAAATTCCAAACTTGAGTCTTGCAATTGCCCCTTCTAAAGGGTCATTTATTGTGCATGTTGTTTATCAGCATGTGTCTAAAATGAATGCTGCTTCAATGCAAAGCAACAGGAGGCCACATTATAATTGGAATGGAATCCGTAGAATTGCTTATGACTTGGTTTCCTTTCTAAAATGGCAATCTATGCCACATTGACTATTACATTAATGCTCTTTGCATTACTAAAAAGGAGAAGGAAAAAAAAAAGCCTTTACAGTGAGCAGCTGATACAGTTTTCTGTAACTGAAAGATCACATGAGCTAAATGAGACCCAAACAGTTCACCTTTAAAATACCAAACCATCTGGCTGGCTGTCCCATGATAAATCTTAATGATAAATGTCTTCGTTTTGATGTTACAAAGGAAACACAGATCTGCTCAGTTTTGGCACAGCTGAAAACACACTGGCAACAGCAGAATAGAACTCAGATGTCCAAAAAATAGAAAAAGACATTAAATTTTTTTTTTCTGCATTTTACCAGTTATACAGCTTTAGATCAGATTGTAGATGTGCAACTAGAAATCTTGAGTTTTCCAAAGAAGCCTTTGGAGCATGTTTTTTTGCTGTTTGGTTTTGGTTGGAATTTGATTTTTAGGATTTTTTTTTAGTTTCATTTTAATCTCCGTATTTCCATCTTCATCCAGACAAAACAGAAAGCTTGAAATAGGCATGACAGAAATTGCGATATCCTTCAGTAACTCAATTCATATTTTGTCAGTGTGTCACAGTTATTAAGGATAAATTAAAATAGACTGGAAAATCTGAAGGGTTACAGCAAAGATAATAATCATAGGCTTACAGAATGGGTCAGGTTTGAAGGAACTACAGTGGGGTCATCTACCCCAACCTCCCTGCTCAAGCAGGCCCATCCTAGAGCATATGGAACAGGATTGTTTCCAGACAGTTCTTGACTATTTCCAGTGAGGGAGATTCCACAGCCTCTCTGGGGAATCTGTTCCAGTGCTTGGTCACCCGCACAGTAAAGAAATTCTTCCTCGTGTTCAGGTGAAGCTTCCTGTGCATCAGTTTCTGCCCATCTTGTCTTGTCCTATTGTCCAGCACCACTGAGCAGAGTCTAGATCCATCCTGTCAACACCCTCCCTTCAGATACTTTAGGACACTAATGTGGAATAAAAAGAGCTCTAATTCTATGCAGAAAAAAAAGCCATGCAAACTTTACCATAACGGAGCACAAAATTTGCACCCTCACCCAAAGGTACAAAAAATAAGCTTTGGTATAGAATTCGTATTATTTTTTCATGCCAATATTTCTAATATAGAAGAGGGCAAACACTGAACCTTCTATTCACACTAATTGATGACATCTAAATGTCAAATGCACGTTGAAGAACCAGAGGAAACTTTCAATTAAAATTTTTAAAAACATGAAAATTAAAAAGAATTTGGTGAACGTTTGGTAAAAAAACTTCTATCTTTCAACATTTAACCAACATTTATCGCATTTCTATGGATTGGGAAAGGTATTCCTGTTTCCTCTCACTGTTTAGCCAAAGCTAGTAACTATAAATAATTTCTCAAGTCTCTCTGTAATGTCTCAGGCATTTATATGGTCAGCTCTGAATTCCCTCTTCTTGCTTACTGACCTCGATGGCTAAAGTCCATTTCAATGTAAAGTTTCTGTAACCAAATTTGAAGGCTTTTCTCCAGGTAATAACATTGCAGCTTTTCCCAGTATTCAGCTTCTGCCTTTACATCACTCAATTTCTTTCAATTTCCTCATTTTACACACTATAGACAACCATCCCAGTGATAAGTCTGCCTCCTTTCATTAGACAGTTACATACCCTTTTTTGGCCAGTGATGCACATTACTTTCACCTTTCTTCAAGAGTTCTGTCTGGTAGGCCCTGCTTTATTTTCTTTTTCACTTACTCCCCATCTGTTTCTGGATGTCAGTTTTATTTTTCTGAGTCCATTCTACTGCTCAGCTATTCATCAGTCCTGAAAGATGTGGATGATTCTCCTGCGCTCCTGCTTACATATACAGTACTTAATTTTTCACAGACGGACTGCTTCCCATCCAACCCACGCTCTTGTAACTTAGCAGAGACAAAACAAGGTTCTTTTATTTAACTCTCCTACTCGTGCAAAGGCAATTTTCCTAGAAATATGACCATTTTCATTAGCATATATTGAACTCCTAAAGGGCTACAGCTACTCTTCAAATAAGTTACTCCAGTTGTTACAACATTTAGATCTCCATTTTCAGATGGTAAAGCAAGGGTTACATTGATGCCTTAAGTTTCAACTTTTATAATTTAAAAATTTTACACTCCCCAGGGTGTACCTTTGAAGGCCCTTCAAATAAATACCTACCTTTATTCCCTTACTCTGGTCTAGTCTCTGGTTTTTAGGTGGCCTGATAAGGCATCAACATGGGTCCAGTCTCCAACTCATATGCTTTCATTTTCCTATTATATGGTCAATTTCTAATTTCCTATTTACTCTCACATTTATCAGTGGGTGTCATGACACAAACATGCACTTTCTAGGGTGGTCTCTGTGAATCTATCTGCACCATTCACTTTTCCCTAAAGTTTTAGCTTGCACTGTTTTCAATATTACTTTGAGCCTGTTTAGTACTCCTATGTCCTCACAAATAATGTTTCCCATAATCAACAAAATATCATAGGAGGCTCCTAGCATCACTCAAATCTTGGATTAAGGATTAGGATGCCAAGTGATAAAAGACAGAATTAGCATGGGGTTTGGCAGAGACAAAGAGAGAAGCAGAGCTACAGGACTGGACTAAGCAAATGCCATCAAGACAAAAAGTTTTGGGGCAAATCTAGAGGATCCATAACTAAAAGGTGTAGTTTGCACTACTTTAGCATTCAGAAATATTGAAACAGGCATATGGACAAGAGTGCAGAAGATTTAGGCAGCATCTGGGATTTCACAAGACGATCCACTCATGTTCCCGTCGTCTATTTCTACTTTTCCTTTGGATCCAAGTTAAGAATTCAATATGCCCTTCACACTCAGTTCTTGCTTGTCCAAATGATATCCAAGCCTTCTAGCAGGAAGCACATAATATCACAATTTGACCGAAGTTATCTTACCACTAGCTTTGTGTGTACTGTTGTTTTGGGACTTGCATCCAGCAGAAGGTAGTAGAGAATTCAATCACATCTCTTTCATTCCTCAATTTGAATTTCATGGTGTATGTCATGTGAGTAAATACCTAACATCTCTCAGTAAACTACAATGGGATAACTCCTTAGGGAGATTAAGTCATTACCCTGTTTCAGTGATTACAGCATGCCAGTGAAAGCTGTAATCTTAAGGCAAGACACATTTTCCTCAGCAATTACTGGAATATAGACAGGAGATCAATGTTTGTATTGGTGCTCTTTTATAAAATTTACATTTCTATCTTATTGTAAAGACTTGTGCTATTTCATTTGCTTCAGAGCCCAGTCTAACTTTTAGTATCCACACTACGTGATGCTATTTAACCCCAGCCAGAAACTAAGTACCACACAGCCACTCCCTCCCTCCCTCTGTGCAATGGGCAGGGGAATCTGGGAAAAATAAAGGTAAAACTCATGGGTTGAGATAACAACAGTTTAGTAATTGAAATAAAGTCAGATGTAATAATAATAGTAATAAAAAGAAGAGAGAAGAGAGGAATAAAACTTCTGGACCAATAACCAGCCAGCCCCCCAGCAGTGGTCAGCCCCTCCCTGCCAACTTCTTCCCTGTTTCTATACTGAGCAGGACATTCCATGGTATGAAATATCCTTTCGATCCATCCAGCTGTCCTGGCTGTGCTCTCTCCCAGCTTCTTCTGCACCTCCTCACTGGCAGAGCAGGGGAAACTGAAAACTCCTTGACTTAGGGTCAGCAACACTGAGCAACAACTAAAACATCAGTGTTCTATCAACATTATTCTCATACTAAAACCAAGACACAGCACTGAACCAGCTACTAGGAAGCAAATTAACTCTATTCCAGCCAAAACCAGGATCATGTGTTAGACTTTCAGGTAGACTTTTGAATATTCTATTAAATGCTCAATACATTGCATCTTTTATAGGCATCATCACTTGCAAGTGGGAAAACTTATTGGTGAAATATAGAACTTGATTTTTTTTTCATATTTACAGCTAACAAGCCACATTTACTGAAATATCTATTGTAAGCCTTTTACTAATATTTGATGACTCTGTCTTCCATCAACCCCTCTTGCAGTTCTCTGAAAATCCTGAGGAATGAATGACAGAATGAACTGCACAGCAGAACTACGTTAATAGTTCAGACCACAAAAACCCGTGAAATTAACAAATCCCTATTGGGGCGGGGGAATGCCAGCAAAACTAAAAAAAAAAAAAAAAAACCCACCAAAAACAACAAAAGAAACAATCAAAAAACCCCCCACAACCAAATATCTCAGCATTTAGAGCTGAAGATTAATTTTTACTTTTTGTTCCACCAAGACCTCAAAGTTTTTCACCAAAGTTTTTCTGTGGATTAGAACTCAGCACAGTAGCTGGAGGACCAAGTGCCTTTTCAGCACAAAACATACCAAGAGAATAACTAACTTCTTAAGTGTCCTAAACATAAACTTATTTATGTTTATTATCAAACTTAAAATCCACTATGAATATAATTTCCTCTCATAATATACTGACCACTGTAATAAACAGACAGCCAACTATTTATTATGCTACTATATGAAGGACATATTTGAAATTACCCTTATCTTAATACTCTTACCCTTAGGAAGATAAAAGCCAAAGCAAATTACTGTACACATTTGTACTGTAACTGAGAAACAACTTCAATCTTTCCCATACACAAAAGACATAAAGCCAAGTGAAACCCCAAATAGTGGTTTATATATATATATATATATATATATATAAATGTGATAATAGTGCAGAACTACCAGAAAAATGACAAGAACTTCTTTTGTTTCAAATTATGCCTTGGTATGATAAATTTCTTACATATCCAAGGTATTTTCAAGATTGAGAAAGTTCCCTTCAAATGTTTGGATCATAATTTTAGAATTTTTGCAAAAAATCTTCAGCAAGAGAACAGCTCAAAGTTTTATATAAATGTTAAATTTTTTTACTCCGAATTTGATTTTTACCATTTATTGATTTGATTGTTTTAAATCTTCATTATCTGCATTCTTAATGCTACTGACCTTGATATTATTGCACTTAATGTCCTAAGCACTACTATAATTAAAACTTAAATGGTTTTGAAAATTTCAAACACTTCATTAGAATATTCATTTTTAAAATGGCTAATGAGGACAATAAATATGCTCCTAGAAAGTTCAGCTTTCATTCTCTTCCTAAATCAATAGTACTTAAGTGCCCAGCTTTTCCGTGGAGCTGTTAGCCCTAGCTTCACGAAGTTCTGTGGAGCAAGCAGACCTACAGCACATTTACAGTATGGTAAGTTGATCTGGACGTGAGCAGCAGGTCTAGACTTTAAGTGTTAACATTATAGCACATTTACACAGCTAAGTCTTTGCCCATTCATGAAGGACTCATGGGAAAAAGACCAGCCAGGAACAGGCTGTCACTGCCAGAACAATCCAGGGCTGCAGCATACTCAATGCCAGCACTGGAGGGGCTCCTGAGGAAGGGAGCAGCCAGAAACAGAGCAGAGGATGGACAAATTGGTCTAGCAGGCCACATACAGCTGGAGGCATCGTTTGGGTACCCCTGCTGGAAATCATAAAAGTCTATAAGCTTCGTGCAATAAGCACTATTACATTCACAGTGGAATGTATCACAGTATCGCTTCCCTAGATGTTGCTATTTCAGATCAAGCAGGGAAGGGTATATTATTTCTTTGACAAGTTATATACAGATCAAGAATGTAAACAACCAGTAATAAAACATCAACCTTAACCACACTTTTCCCATTCATTTCTTGTGAGTATGAATGCTGGAAAGAGCTCAACCCACTCCTGGAGGTATCTCTGTTCTGCTGCCTGCAGATGTTGACAGAAAGTTCCTCCTCACTTTCCAGTGGTGATGGTTGCAGTAGGACTTGAAACTACAAATGCCTCATCTGTCCATTCTTTCTTGGAAAAGAAAAGTGCTAGTCATAGCTCCTGCTTAGCTGGGTGATAGAAGGTGATAATCCTTTCTGGAATGTCACACTTAATATCTACTTTGAGCGTGACAATCAGTAAATTCCAAGGAGATTAGCATTGCAGAATCCACTAAAAGAAAACTTTGCTGTGTGCAAGATGGAAGCCCAAGGATAAAATTAATAAAACTGTAGAGGAATTTTTTTTTTTTTTTTAAGTTATCAATTTTTGCTCCAATCCATGTTTCCTATCAGCAAGCTTCTGGTAAGATTTCACACAGATGAAATTTCTACCAAATAATGTAGCGTTTTCTGAAAACTGCAAGGCAAGCAGGAAGCCTGGCAATACAGCATGTAGATTCATCATGATACTTAGTATTAGTTATAACAGTAAATACATGTTCAATCATTATGCAAAAGCTTTCAGTCAGAGAGATGTGGCAGAAACGGAAGGAAAAAGCCTCTCTCTAATAAAAGATTGCTGACAT
Organism: Oreocharis arfaki; assembly: GCA_013398015.1. Taxonomy (NCBI): domain Eukaryota; kingdom Metazoa; phylum Chordata; class Aves; order Passeriformes; family Paramythiidae; genus Oreocharis; species Oreocharis arfaki. Next base: position 563,716 of record VZRR01001456.1, on the reverse strand, counting down.
TCTGCCACTAATTAGTAATGAGAAAACATTCCATAGGAATTCAGAGTAACAATATAAGAGCCCTTTTGTATTTTTTTAAATAGGGTGGATTAAAATTTAATGCCTAAAAGTTCTTCCTGAACAGAAATCAGATCTCTCTAAATTTTAGTTTCTTCCTTGCAGATTAATAACTCAGTTTAGTATTTCCTGCACTTATTGATGGAAACTCATGTTAGAAATATTGGCAGCATAAAGCCAAGATTTCCTATAATGTCCCAAATTAGTTGGCTACCACAGGTTTATGGATTATTAATGCATCTCCTGTTGGCATTCTGCCTTATACCATTTTTCATTGAAATATTACACCAAATTCAATCTTTTCTAGATTTTTAGTAACATAAAGCCTGCAAACAGCATTAACCCCTGTTCCAAGAGTCTCTCATTCAATAAGTCTTCTAGGCATATGCTTAAAATCATCCATATTCAGCAAAAGACAAAAGCACATAATGGAATCTAGGTGACAGTTCAGATGTTTTGCTGAATTAGGGTAAGTAATGTAATTGTTCCTATTAAATGAAAAATGCGTCACAATAAGAGGGATCGGCTTTTAAATAATGATGTTTACGCTAGGGAACTGAATATCTTTTCAATTGAAACAAATAATTTAGATAATTAAGCATAAACATTCATAACTCTATTTTGGTAACTAGGAAATAAAGCTTTTCTTGTCATTCAGACAAGCTGTAGGATTGAATACTAGGATATTAGGTGGAAACTTTACCTAATAGAATCTCACTGCTAAAAATTGTAAATTCACAATCAATTTTTTTTTTTTTTTAAATGTCTGAAGTGCTTTCTAGATCATGAAAATGGACAACTACATACAACAAAAGTAGGCATCTATGTTATGTTTAACCAGAGTGCCTGGTGAGATTAAATAAGACAACAGAGTTAACACACATCACAGAAGTATACCAACAGAATTTAGCCTCTCACTCCTCATGGAAAGCTCAATAAAGTACCAACAGTTGTTCTTAGGAAATAATTACTACCGTATTATTTAAAATTAAAAACTGAAATATGAATATAATTTATAAACGATAGCATTTTACCTCTTTTGTATTCAAAAATCTGAAGATATTAGCAAACAGTTTAGAGAGGTTAAATTGTTATCCTAACAATCTCTTCCTGATGAAACAAAAAGGCAGCAACATTCCTTCCAGATGTGCAATAAGAAGAGAGAGTCACTGTGCTCCCAGAGGATGCAAGAACTCAGAATTTCAAAGGCTGATGCCAGGAAGCCTTGCCAGATATACTTCACAAAAAATGTTTGATGATTTATTATGGTGAGCATCAACTTTTCAGATAAATGACTGAAAATAAACTAGTTTAAATCTCAGTGGAGAGTATAAATTTCCTTTTTGCTTCGAGAACTTGAAGTATGGAGAAAGCTGTTGACCATTCCTCCTCTCACTGAACTAACAACATTTTACTAAAAATGTGTTGCTTTCCAAATTTCCTTTACTTGTAGCTCAATAAATTTAGTCAGAGAGGAAAGATATCAAAAAAAATTCTTACACGAAAGTATGACAACCAAGTGATTTGCAAACTGCCTGAATCTGTACAATCTGTAAGAGGGAAATCACTGATCTGCAATGTCAAACACATAACTAGCAATTTCTACGAAACTTTATGAAAAGAAAGGAAGCTGCAAAACATGGTTACAGTGTTGATTACCACATACATACATTATAAACAAATCTGACTACAGCATGGGCTGTGAATAAATATTGACATGCATAAATGTTACTTAAAAACCATCAGAGTAGTAGTATTTATCTGAAAAAAATATTCTGTGATAAAGCAGCAGCAGTGAGTCAGAAGCTTTTAAGTTCTCAACCATGAAAGCTCATCTTACACCTTCTCCTACACTTGCAGGTACAGGAAAAGCTACCCTCCACTCTAGCTCTAGAATCTCCATGCAACACCATGTCTGTAAAGGAAGAAAGATATGAAGTATTTTTCTTTTTGACTGATGAGGACAAACTAGGAAAGAACTTTCAAGATTGTTATAAGAATTAGCCAGCAATCACACAGCTTCATTTTGTATGTCTACAGTGATCAAAAAGGATTTCTCAATGAACAGAACTGAAATAACTACAACTTCAGAACAGACTTCAGAATAGCATTATCAGCCATGAAAGAGCCAGAAGCAATAGGAAAAAAAGTATGATCAAGTAAAACCTAAACATAAAGTACTTCTTCCAAATGGTGCAGACTTTTTATGTTTCTGCCTTCATCTTCCTTCTCTTGCCCCCTTCATGCTCCTAAATATTTCTGGGATTATTCAAATTGCCTAAATAAAATTCATGCATAAGAAACTCTTTTGCCTAAATACATGAGGGCTTATTACCACATTTCTTTACTGGCACAAAATCTGAGGAAAGCCTCAAGGTGCAAATGATCTGCAGTCTATTTAACATCATGGTTATTTATTTTTATGGGCACTCATTATTACTCTTTACCCTAAATTATAGGTACATTCCTGGCTCCATTTCCTACTATTCCATAATCTTTATAATAATATGGGTTTTCAGATTTCCAAATCCTCCTCAATACCTCATCAATCAAAAATGCATGCAACATCCACTATTTGTTATACTGGGCAGAGAGAGCAAACCATGGAACGCAGCTTGGAGCCCAGATAAAGACTTTACTCATGTCCCAGGACTGGGATATGTGCCACAGCTTTGGTAGCATTTACTAAGAAAACCTATTTTGCAGTATCTTAAACAGAGTCTTTGCATACGAACTGATATGCACCGAATTACTGTTTAAATACCACAGTTCCTATTTTATTATGGATTATGTGCTGAACTAGTTCTGTCAAGTTTAGAACAGTATGCCATGATTTTGACTAAATCTAAGCCCATGCATCTTTTTCCATGGAAACAGTATTACAAGCATGCCCATTTCTCCTGTCACAGAAAATTTTCATGAATACTTTGATGAACAGCTGTTATGCTATAGTAGTTTACAGCCACAATAGCACCAGTTTCAGCAAAGAAATGACACAGCATCAGAAGTGATCACATAACACTTAATTTTGTGGACAACTCAGAAAAGTATAGTTTAGATCATTTCAATTTTTGGGCTTACAGGACAGGAAAAAAACTTGTGCCTTGATGAAAAAGCCCTTGGCTTACTAATCATGTGCCCATTAAAGCTGAGCTGGGCTGCTGTCACTGTCTTTACAATACCTTTAGAAAGGAGTGGCTTTGAGCAGGCAAAATGATAAGGTATTGCTCCTTTCCTGAAACTGTTTCGTAATTGCTAAAAGGAAAAACTGTAACAAAAAAGGAACCCATTAGTAAAAGTCAAGTCTTATTAAAGACACTGTATCATAGATGCAAATTAAAATAATTTATTAAAATGCAAATTTTACATCACTGGAACACTCCCCCAAAAATCCACTACAGATGAGATTCTCCTAGAAAGATCTGTATGATTTAGAAGAAATTAACCTCTATAGGCTACTTTGAAAATTGTGGTTTATCTGCATTGAAGGCTCCTTGATATGCTCAGGAAGCTAATGATGTCCAGTACCCAGTGCTGTTAATTCTCACCTGCCACTCTACATTGCCCCTCACCTATTTCTTTTGTTTATTTTGTAGTTCATGAGATTTACTCATCAAGATTTCTACTGAACTGTGTAGGTTTCAGTGACTATACAGTGTTTCTGGCCAAGCTTAACTAGGCTCTTTTTATGGGAAGACTTAAAAATTACACAAATATATTGATCGATTGCAAAAATAGAAGATAAGTGACAAGGGCAAGTCAGAATGATCCAGGCAGGAGAACTAATCTCTGATACAATGAAAACAAACTTTGTGGATAGTGGTGATAAATTACATATCATTAAAATTATCTAGGAAGCATGCAGGCCTCTGACATGAGTACTTTTATTGGAAGGGGTGTTCTAGTTATCAAATCTGCAGTCGAAGAAATGAGATCCTTAAAACCATACAGTGCCATGAACATTTTGGCTAAACCACTGTACATGGTGCTTTCAGCCTCAGCCTCTCAAATATGAAAGTAAGGAAAACAATAATTTTTTTTCTACCATTTATTCACTGCCTATCTTGTCCATTAACTAAGTAAATGTGTTGGGCCATGGATAACTTCTTGCTACACATATGCTTGACAAAGGACCCATAAAAGACTTCAGCATTCTCAAATAAAATGACCATACCACTGTAAGAGAAAAATGCTCCCATTTATACATTCTTAAGGAGAGAAAACAACATCCTCAGGGACAGCAAAGGACACATAGTAGTACCCTGAACTTTTCTACAAATTAGCATACATTTCATTAAAATTCTTCTTGTGTTTCAGTAAGAAACACTGACTTTTCAGCAGAAATGTAATTTACAACAATAACAGAAAAAAATACATAACTAAAATGAAACTTAGCAAGGCCTGCAACAATCTTGCTGTAAAAGCAGCATAAATTCCTTTATTTTTTTTCCTCACCTCTTAGAGCCACCTTTCTACTGTTAAACAGAGGGGAAAAAAGGGGTGAGGGAGGAGAACTCAAAATGACAAAAGAGAAAGCAAGTCTCTCGTGAACTTCACTAAGTAACCCTCGCCTGTTATGTTCACCTGAGTCAAGGATGCCTACAACTTGTTATTTCCACAAATATTCAGATAGATTCTGAGCCACGGTGGGTTGAAGCGAAGAAAAGGAAACACATCTCATGAGCAGAATTACTAAATCTTTCTCTAAACAAATACAAAGACTGGAGACGGCAGGTGCCAGACCCTTTGTTAATTGTGCCCCAAGGCTCTAAAGCTCCCTGCCTTACGACATTAGATCAAGCTCTCTTCCTTCCCTGCTTTCAAAATTCCCATTCTTTCAAGCTTATTCACTTGCTTAGCCAAGCTCCACAGACTCTTACACTGTAAGTGCCCAGAGACAAGCTACATAAAAGATACCTCAGATTGCTTTGTTAATCAGAATCTCCTCACCCCCTCTGGTTTGTTACCCAAAGCAGCTCTTCAAGCCTTTTCCAGCGCTCTTAAATTTTGTTTGGTTTTTTTGTTACGTATTAAGCATCACAGCAACAGCATATGAAAAAATTAAATTAAAAATCTTAATTCAACTCTGCAACAAGTCAGTTAGAGGTGGTTTTATAATGGCTCAAAAGCACACACCAACTCATTAAATGCAACTGTAATATTTCCTGGGTTATTTAAACAACCTGTGTGACTGACCTTAAAGTTCCTCTGGCTTTTCATACTCACATGTAATTTCTTTAATGTTGATGAGAGGGAACAGTCAATTCTGCTTGTCTAGGCTTCTCACGGAGTATTAGAGTTACATAAGGGAAAAGGTAAAAGCACAAGTTGACTAATGAAATCTGTGAGAATGTGCTTTTTTGTCTAAATATTGGAGTGATTGTCAAGGAGACAGAAGCTCTGACCGTATTTCACCGTCAAATTATGATTGTCATTGTTCATAGACTAAAAGAAATCTGACAGCCATCCTAAGATTTAAGATTCTTAAGTATCTTTTCAATGACATATTTCAGTGCATGTGATTACTGAAATTACAACATGATCTATTTCACACTGCCCCCCTTCCCCTTCTAATTTAAACATGTTATCTATCAAGCTCTCATTAGAGAGGTTAAATCTTATCAACCTACTCTTAAGCAACTCCAAGTCTATCTTCAAATCAAGAATCACCAAAATAGTAGCACTCATGATGATCAATCAAAACATTTAAACTGCCTCAAAAGAGCAGCAGAAAGTTTGCATATGTCTTGGATAGAATTCACCCATATGCTTCTGTTCATTCAGTTGCCATGTAGAGCTTGGCAAATGAGATCAAAATACACAAAACCACTATCTGTACAAAGGTGTTGTAGTATCTATAACTTGGCACCACAGGTAAAGTTCATACTTACGAGGAAGTAATTCTCTGACTTACTCTCCTGTTACTCCCAACAAACTTCCAAGCTGCCTAGGGCCACACTTTAGGATGTCTGGCATATTGTCTAACTGTGATGCTCAAAAAAATCTGTGCCCAGTTGATGTGTTTTGCCTATAGAAAAGTGAATTTTAGATCCTTCCACGCTGACCTAAATTTGCTCCCAAGATGCCTGAACTTATTAATAAGGAGTACAGCTGTAGTTCAGTGAGTAGGTGAAGGTGCTTCCCTCAGCTCACAGACAACGGCTGAGTAATACAGAGAGTACAACACATACCGTGACAACCTCACATACACACAACCTCACATTCTCCAAGACTTCAAATTAATAGTACAGAAATACTGCTTAGCAATTGATTCGGAATGAATTTATGAGAAGTATCAAAACAGCAATAACTCACCACATATGACATCATAACCTCCTCATGGATATGTATCTTGTTTCCCTCTCCCTCAACATTTCATTACCCTGCAAGTGAAGACTTGGCTGAAAATCTGAAAAGCCTCATCATATATCCAGCCACATGTGCATGGCTAAAACACCTGCAGGCAGTTGTTTTAAAGCACAGAGATGTCTAGCATGTGTATGGATTTCCTCCCCATAATCTGTGCAGGCTTAACTACAGCCACGGGAAGAAATTACCTAGAGATTCTCCTCTTGTACCAATATATTTGCTTCCAACACAGTATTCCTAACTACAGATCAGAAAAACCCTTCTTTAGACCAATTGAAAAATCTTTTCTATTTAGGTCATGAGATTTGGGAATGGCTTTTCATTTCATTCTTTGCTCCATCACCATCCTTAAAAAATACTTCCAATGAAAGGTAGTTTGAACTTCACAGATCAGAACTTGCTCTTGCATCTTTATTTATTTAAAAGCATTTTCTGAAGAAGATCCCACAAACATTCAGTGTTATCAGAATAATTCTGCTTTAATTTTAAACAACTCATATTACATAAGTTACAATAGCTACACAGATTTTAAAACCGGGTTCCCTACTGCCAAGACCTGATTTTAGGAATCAGATGCTCTTTACCTTCCCAAATTCTCTAAATGGGATTGAAGTGATGTATAACTTTTTAACGTATCTTAGAAACTGGCATCTTCTAAAATTGCTGCAGAATGGCTCTACATTTAGTCTCTCACATACATAAGAACAAATCCTGAACAGAACTTCAGAGCAGCAGTACCAATTCTTTCCCTTTCCTGCCTGTGCTAGAGAAAAACAGAATGACAGAGTAAGACTCAACTGCCTGGTGAAACACTGTAGCTCCTTTAGGTGGTACATTTACAAGAAAAAAAAAAAAGAAAAAAAAATAGATCCTAAATATTAATCTGTCAGGAAAATCCTCTCTCCATTCAGAATGGACGATTTGAGGTTACAAGGGCATTCCTGCTCATGAAAGAAACATTCCTTTTCTTACACACATCTTCCACTCAGTGCATTCCCAGGTACCATATCAACCACAGCAAGCTGGCATCTATTCTCACTGACAAAGTCACTTCTAGAACTGTTGGAAATTTTCTTTTTAATCTGCAAAACATACCACCATTTTGGATTTTTTCTTTATTTATTTGCTAAACTGCAGTCTGTGTTTCAGCTTCTTGAGGGAACAACTTCTGCCTGAATTCCTGAATTATGGTTCCTACATCTCCTAAATGAATGCCATCTCCTAATCTTGCAAACTATTTAACTAGTTTATTCCATCCAGAAATTTCATCTGAAGGGCTATCTTCTCTAAATATGCAGAGAGCAGTAAAAAAAACCCCAAACAAACTTTTATTAAGGGTTGACAGGATAAAAGAATTAACAGACATTAACAATATGCCAAACTCACTCTCCTTTGCAGCATCTCCTGATGTTCTAATTCTTCTCATAATATTCTCATGATGCTCTATTTTGTCTCACTCTCCTTTGAATAAAGTCATTATACTCCTTTATAACAAACAGATTTTTCAACACAAAAAAATTAATTTATCTGACAGCTTCTCTTTCACTTTATTACTAAACTCACCTTGGTAAAGGAATTACGTTTTAACTGTGGAACAAAAAAGTGAATAGGAAACAGCAGCAAGGGGATTCCTTCAGCTATCCTCCACATTTCTACTGCCATTGTTATCTAGCAGCAGATTACAGGGCAGAGGTAAATTTTACATCCACAATTATCAGCTGAGTGGATGTCTACCTATCTCCTTTTTACCTTACTGTAATTTCACCTGGTATTTCTTTTTCTTGACATATGACATACTTTACATCAGTAATGGCTGGCATTTGACAGCACCAAATTGCTTCCGAATGATGTAATAGCTTATGTTTAATCAATTTATTTGAAGTTGCTCTGTTTTTCCCCCGTGAAATTTATCATTCAATACCTTTAAGACAGACAGATTAATTAATTATGTGGATTTGGGAGGGGTGGTAGGGTGCATTTGGCTTGGTGAGTCTGGAGGGGTTGTTTGCCAACCTCTCGGCTTTAAGACAGATTCCAGTTCTTCCACTGGGGCCCAAGGGATTATTTCTGTTGAGCCCACTCCTTTTATTTCATGGAAACAAAATTTACTGTTAAGACTGCCTGCTCCCACTCACAGGACAGCAAAAAACCATGCAGAAGTTGCCTCGCTCCTGTGAGGAAAAGGTAGAGCTGGGATAGATGCAGTTTTTCTAAGCACAGCTGACTAAAGCTACTGCAGTTGCTGTTCCTGCTGTGGTCGGTGCAGAAGAAGCCAAGTTACTGTGGGGAAATCCAGCACACTGGTGTTGGACAGCCCTGCAATTTTGGTACACACATATTCTAACTCCTCTCAGGCAAGGTGTGAACACTAATTTAGGTCTCTGTTAACTGTGAGGAGCCATGTCTAGTAATAGAAATGGTTTTGAAAGAGGTAGCTTGGGCCATGTGCCCTTTCATGTCTCTTTACGTGGCCCAACACTGAAGAAAAGTACAAAAACAAATCAGAGATTGCAGTCTTGTTTGGTCTTTAAGTAGACATCAGAAGGTTGCCGGCACCCCCCTCTGTAAGCGCTCCTGTGAAAGGACTCGTACTCACCAGCCTTACATTTTTTCAGCCTACTGTGCTAAATATCATCATTGGAATTGGAGGCATTCTAACACAGCTGCAATACAAATCTGTTTCACTTGAGAAGCAAAGCTTATGGTTCCTTAGGTTTTATAACACGGCACTTAGTACAAATTCGCTGAATTTTTCCAATGCTTCACTATGTGATTTTAGGAGCCTATTTTCCCCAGTGGCACGCAAGTACTAAAATTGCACTACATTGTATTTTGCTCTCAGTGGGTGGGAAAGTGCATACTCAATGGGTTATTTTCCATTCTTTATTTCAGTTTTATGCAGCCACAGGTGGGGGGTCTTTTAGGTGGCTGCCTAGGTTTACTAAGCATTTTAGAGTCATAGACAAAAAGGGTCTTACAAAACATACCAGTGCTGTCAATCACACAGTTAAAGAAATTCATTCTGTGTAAATAGAAACAACTTCCAAAATATCTCAGACCGGAAAAGCTAACACAATGAATATCAACAAATATGGGATCAGCCATCCTCTGTTTGGTAAGGGACATAAAACAATTGTGCTTGTTTGTACTCATTATTTACCTCTCTGTCTCCGCTCTTTCTTCTCCCCAGGTGTGATCTCTCTGCTTAAGGGCATACAAAGTTAGCAAAGGATGTCATGGGGCCTCCTATCATTTACTTGTCTTACAATGAGGTTATTAACAGACCACAAAAATACCACAAAACAGGAAAAAAAGGGAAGTCATCAACCTACTTATCATTTGCTTTCAGAGCTCTGCAAGGAACTTTGATCAGTAAATATATCATTAGTTCATGAATACAAATATTCAAATCCAGCAAAAAGTTGACAGCTTTCTCTTCTTGCATAAGAACATGCAATGAAATCCTACAAAGTTACCCCTTTCTTTCCTGAAGTCAAATTTAAGAAAGGACCCTTCACCCACTTCTAGCACAGCACACACTCTGAACAACGAGATAAAAATACATTGCATCTTTTTGGCAGTTCATGGTTTGAAAGACACATAGAAGTTACAGCAAGATGTGCACGCTACAGAGAACAAACACACAAGGGGATAAAACAGTTTCACTGCTGTTATGCAGATGGCTGCCCTTCTGACTGTGCAGGAAATTTCTTCCCTCCCCCGGTGTTTAAAGCAGGCTTCTACATGTGTTGACTACGTGGGAATTAGTGTTTTTTCGGATGACACTCACATCCTCTTCATTCAGGTCAGTAACACTGACTGCAGGGCAGTGGCCAAAGTCACACGAGTATTCCATCCATACTATCCTGCTAAATAGTCTAAACCTCAGAGAAACACAGCTCAACATGGAATGGTCAAATAATTTTAATCACAAGATATATGAAGAACAGTGAACAATATTTAGATGCAGTAATACTTTCTGTGTGCATGTCATTTTCTCAACAGAGGGCTCAGCTATTTAAAAACTGAGACATACAAACTCAAAAATAACATTCTATGCCTCATATGTTCAAAGGCCTATATTTGTGCATCTCAGGTAGATAGCAGCCCAATAGACAAGTTAGTTTTCATAAATAACGATCCTGGTCTGTAAAATATTTCGTGACAACCATACAGCAATACCTCAGATGACATCAAGCAGTTTTATCTGCAAAGCAAGAGTCTCTTGAAATTTTCCTCAAATTATACATTAAATGTAGAAATGAAAATTTACATTTTCATTACAGATTCTAATCTTATTGAGAAAACACCATCTTTCACATTTCCAACATTTGCTACACAGACCCTTAGCATGGGGCAGATATTTACTGCCTCTGGAATTAAAAAATGCTCATGTGAAAAAATATTCAAATGGAACATGCACCATAAAGATTTTTTTTTTCTTTAACCAATAATGCAAAGCTTTATCCTGTCTGTGTACTACAGAACAGTAAAGGCGGTATGGAATATATCAACACGTGTCTATATGTTATTAAAAACAGTAAATTCCCATTTAAACAAGGGCTACAATCTGTGCACTAAACACTCATTAATGGTTATGAATCAAAAAAAGAGGGGGGGACTTGCAGCAGGTGTGCATATCTATGAATTTCAATACATTGTAAAACTGTCTGTAGCCAACAGCTTCATCATTTGGCCTTTCTGAGCTTGGAGACAGGCAATTTTTCACAATTTTACTATTTCTGGCCAAACAAAAAGTTTTTAATTAAATATACCACATGATTCCAGATGTTTGTTTATTTGTTCCAATGAGGCCATAAAAATGCCTGAATGATAAAATTGGAGGACTCCTGCAAAAACAGGCTAGACTAGAGTGCTAACTAAACATGGGGATCCCTCAGGAGACTGCATTTGCACAGCACTGGTGTGCTTTGAACCCAATTTCTGTGGAAGAGCTGTAATACTGCGGCTGATGACTGGACGTTTTTATTGTAAAAGATTATAAGGCCAAGTGGCAAATTTACCAGACTTCAACTGCCAGTTGTAGGCACACTGCATCATTAGTTCTCAGGCATATTCAAAGAAGGGCTTTTTAGGTGGGCTTATGGGTTTGGATCCCAAGTTTCCACCTATAGAAGCCAGTGTTTTCTATATATTTCTGCCACTTTATAGTCATCCTGCTCGAGCATTCTTATGGTTTCTTCTTGCCAGCATGACAAAATGAGCTATGTTGTGAAATATCAGTCACTCTCTAGTCTACCAAAAATATGAAGTTACGGTTTTTATCCTCATTAATCTTATTCCCTCTGATGTGACACTTGTATGGGTGACTTGGGCCTAGACTGCTAGTTTTGGCAAACATGGAAAAAGTAACAAAGAAAAACCTCAGAATGACAAAAATATGGAAAATGGTCAGGTCTTCAACAGTCAGATCGGGGAACGTGCACTGTGGAAAAATGAAAGTCTCCATAATATTTGGAAAAAAAATACTGACAATTATGAAAGGCTGCCTGAGTCTCAGACTACTAAATCCCATTAGATGCAGAATGGGAATTTTGTGCCCAACATCTGAGATATTTAATAATATTTTAATCTAAATTTAATTAACTACTTACTCTCTTTTTGTCTTTTACAATTTTGTTGCAGAGAAACACACATACTTTTTTCCCACAGAGACACAGCACACCAGGAAGTGATCCTCTTAGAACTTACTTCTGGTCAGCTCGATCACATCCCTTGGGTTCAGTTTCAAACCACAGAACACAGAGAAGGCTCACAAATTAAAATATGCTGTCATTTAAAGCCAAATCTTAACTTTTCTGGCCATCAAGAAAGACTTTATACAAAACTGCAAGTCACTTTATATATCATCCCCACCTCATTTAGCCCAACCTACTTTCACATGACTAGTTTCTCCCATCACTGCGATATACAAAAAGATAACAATACATTTTTATGCTGAAGTTTTAATAATCTACAGTATTCTGATTCAAATCCAACATTCCTTGTGTCCACAGACAAAAACCTGTTGACCCTGTAAGTGACAAGAATATGAATCCAATGACCCAGGAAATTTATTTTTTGAACCATATTAGTCAAGGTCACACTCAAATCCAACTACAATTTATTCCACATTTGGGAGAGTCATTGTGCTTTACAGATAAACATGCAGATGTTGGCAGAAATTATCACTACTGAGCAAGTGAGGTAAATAAGTCCACGAACAGCCACTTGTGGCAGCTCTATTCCAGTAAACAGATGAAGTAGGGCTCAAGAAAGGTAATACATGAGACCCTTCTTACCCTGTTCTTTCATGGCTGCCCAGCGATAAACCACTCCACAGCTGAGAGCAGAGTGGATCGCGACTGAGTTTCAAAGGAACTCTGAGTTCCTTTGAAAGGCAAAATTTTTGATTGTGCGTCAGTTCACACAACCAGGAGAGATGTCCAACGCATTTGCAGACTTGGCAAATACTAATACAGGTGGGTTTCTGCTATCAGCTAGAAGCATTTCACTGGACTACACTTCCCTAAGCAAGTGTGCCATCCAGCATTTCTCCCCACCTCCTTTGTTCCACTGATTCCTTCTACCCACTCTTCTCCCCACAAAGCAAACATACCAGACATACTGAGAGAGTAGTAAACTGGAATCCTCCTCGGAAGGGAAAAATCATGGTCAGAGCTACGAAATCAGGTGCAGCACTGAATAAACAGACATGAGCTGGTACCATCCACCTCATGTCCCGGTGTGAGGTTTGATGAGTCTACGGGCATCAGCAGGAGCCATCCAGCACAAGAATGAGAAAAGCCTGCTCTGCCTTTCTTCCAGCAGCACCAGGAACATCTTGCACCAGAATTCTTTAAGTTTCTAACATTACCTTCTCGCATATCTGGACTACAAAACCCCAATTCACCTCTGATGGATTTTTTTTTTTTTCATTCACATCCCCTTAACTAATGGGAACTAAGACCAGAAAACAAAATCTTTTCTTAACCAAGTGTTCTCTCACACTGATATTCATCTTCACCATCACTTTGCTTTCCATACTTCTCCCATATGTTTTGAGCCTCCATTAATGTCTATTTTCCAAACTAAAAAACAAGGAACTAGAACCCAGTTTCTCACTTCATGCAGGCAACCCACACGGGGGTTTTTCTTAGTTTTTTCTTTTCTTTTTTTTTTTTCTTTTTTTTTTCTTTCTTTTTTTTTTTTTTTCTTAACAGACTCCTTTTTTTAGCATTCTCCCAGAGTTTCAAAAGAAGAGGATTTCCACCCACTCCCCTTGAGGCTAAGTCATGACCACATCACATCTGACTGTTGGGACATATTTCCTGGCACTAATAGGAAATGTCACAGCTTATTTTTGAGCATTCCTTCCCTGGAAAATATGATCTTGTCTGTCCCATGCTATTGAGAACTTTTTTTGTTTGTTTTAAGGTTATTCATCTCATGATGCGAAGATACTGGCCTAAGAAGTCTTCAGTCTAGGACACACTGTAACATCATGCAGGTTAAAAATGATGGTATTTTCAAAGGACACTTTATGCAAAACAACAAAGAAAATATCTCACTACTCACAGCATCTTTGCCTGATACAGAACTTTCATGTATTGCATCTGCTTGCAATTTTCTTATTCATCCTATTCTTAGTTATCAGACAAGTTAAAGCAAATACATCTTATATACGTATACACTTATATTACATACACACTTCGTTAAACGAATGATAAAGTACTAACCATAGGTTTTTTGGGGTTTGGGGTTTTTTTGACAGAATACAATGACCTGCCTTATGCATATACACAGAAAAATCAATTTACAAGCATATAAGTGCAGTTCACACTAAGAAACCTAACTAATTATGATAAGTTGCTACATAAATTGCTTTGCAACCTCCTCAGCAATCAATTTCAAACTCTAAATAAGCCCCTGGCTTGAAAACACAATGAGTACCTAACAACTGTGTCAATAACAACAACAGAGAGAACCACAATGATAATATAAACAGGATACTTATCTTTTTGGAAGTAAGTTGTTATGTAAACCAATTTCCTTTTCTTTTTATGTCTGTGATTTAAAGACAGCCTGGCTTTTCACAATGGACATGTAGAATAAGAACTTGGTGTATTAACATTTATTACTGGGAGGTGTGTGTCAATTTTATAATTCTACTTCAAGTATTTTGAAGTAGTATATTAAAACTCTAGACCAAATTCTGGAAGGACTGATAGATATTACTAGTTTCATAGGAACCAAAGAATATTTATAAAGTATGATCAGGCTGAGCAAATTGAGACAGAATAGGTAAATCCTTGGAGGATAATCACTTGAATTATACTCCTCCCTCTGGCGCTCCAAAATTTCTACTTTTTTCCTTGAACACCAAATTTTGAAAGTAGTTGTCCTTTGACATCTGTTGGATTGTGGATTCCAGCCCAATGGGATGGCTAAACCCTTGTTGTGCATCCTGTAGTCCACTTTTATCTTGATCTATTACTTATCTAAACTCTTGCAAAGCTACTAGCTGGTTTTCTGTTTTCCGTGTGGCACCCCCTAACAGTCAATCAGAAGGAATTTTGTATGAACATACCAGTCATTAGTGAAAATTTGCTATGCCAAATACTCTGAGTACAATAGCACAGCATAACAATCACAGAAGAAGGAAACAAGGCAAGTTCTGGTGTCTCTCTAACAGATTATATGCCTACATACTTTCGTTTGCTTAGGAATGTGAAAGCTTGGAAAGATCTTCATTCCAAAAGAAACCTTCAGCACAACCCTGTTAAAGAGAAACTGAGAGCAGAAGGAACCTCTCATTTCCTTTGTTCAAAAAGGCTCTATAAAATTACCTTTAGAAGGTTAATAAGAAGCTTCAAAATATTCTGTTCTTGGATTTTTGGGCATGGGATCTGAATGTAGCTTATGACTTTCAAAATCAGATTACAAAATAAGAAAACAAGTCTGTCAGTTGATTCAAACATATCGGTAGAATAAATATTAATTTTGCATTTGGGCACTCATCATTCAAATATAAAACAAAACAATTAAATGCCTGCACATACCACAACACTTGCATAATTACCTGTATGGACATGAAAACAGGACAGTGGATTTGTTCAGAAAGTTTTTACAAGTCATAATAGATTAGAACTATTAAACCTTGGCCTAAATCCAAGCTCAGAATCTAAAAACTACTTACATAAATACAGGCTTAGTTTTCAGTGGAAACTGCTTCTTCCTCCTTTTACCAGTAAGCTATGGGGTAAACCACTGGTTTTTCCCAGAAACAAGAGCACATGAAAAGGAGTCAACTGTAAAATGTTACTGGAAACCAAATGGCTTCGGCAAATTAGTATGTTTTCAAGTAAATCAGGTAATAGACAATGTTATAAAATAACTGTTTATACAAAGGGCATCCAGCACATGTTTTTGTATGGGAAAACCAGATTTTCATCATAGTCATGATTTAGTGATATTGCTTCTGAAGAGATAGAATGATAAATTACTATTTTCCCCACAAACTGGAAAGCACTGTTCTTTTTAGATGGCAATTTGAGTTTGAATGCTTACACATAAAGGCACTTTCTTAGCAAGGATGCCATTATAAAAAACCAAATATACAACCTGAGTGGGATGAAGGGTGAGGGGCGTTTTTCCACACATCAGACAAATTATCCTTACAAATACATTATTATGACTTTAAAATTTCTTTTTCATCAATGTCAACTATGTTAAGAACTGAATTTTCTATTTTAAGATATGTAACCAGTTAATAAATTATCAGTAAGGAACTGAAGGGTACCTGGGCCATACATACAAACCACTAAAAAATAAATTATGTAAGCCCCAAAATGTTGGGGCCAATTTCTTCTAAAAGCCACTACATTTCATCTCTTTTGTGTATTGGGAGCATGGTCATTTCTATAAGAAAACAACGATAAGTAACTGTTCTGTTTGATTTTCTCAGGTACAACTGACCAAGCAGACAGGAATGTGGGGCCTACATATTTTATTTCACTAGAAAATTTGAAAGCTAGAACAATAAAAGCAATGTATAGAATATAGAAACAAAAAAAAAGCACTTTGTATGACAGGAGGCTGTGTCTTCAAACTGACTTGTTTTAACCGGGTAAGAGAACTGCACAAACTTCACACAAGTAAATCATCAGGCTCTAAATCCATGTAAATTGAAATACAAAATCCTAGTTTAACAAAGACCAAGGAAAGACTCTTAGACTATTTTGGAATCAAAACAAAAATACAGCCAGCTATAGAATTACCACTTTGGAAGCCTGGTCTAATGGGATCGCAATTGGACCACATAAAGAATCAAGGCACATTGCTGTCAGATGCCCAAAATCTACATAGAAGGCTTGTAGATTTTTCACTGAAATATAGGAACAGTGGGACTGAGGGAAGGTTCAACTTAGAAAAGTGGGTCTAAGCAATGCTGTAATATAAGAGAAAACACCTTTCCCAAGATGGGGAGAAATTTTCTAAAGCTTAAAAACATGTATCCAATATTTATTTCTCTCTTCATGTACTTATATACTCAAGCATCATAACACTCAATATAATATTTACAGTGATCATTCCATATCATTCCATGCTGACATCACACTGTTATACGCTTCTTCTGTGGGCTTGGAGAGGGAGATTTTCAGCATTCCTGAAATTGTCTGTACAAAACATGGAGTTGGCCTAAAGGACCAGATCCTGACTGGAAATTATATACTGCATGCATGAACACAAAAGCTATAAGACACATGGTGCAACCCATGCATAATTCTATGGTTTTGTTCTCCCTGTAAAAAAATCGTCACTAAATAGAGTGAGAAATATCCAAGGGAAACTGCACCAATCAAATACATTCAGCTTGCTCCTGCTCCCCTCCCCAGCACCCAAAAAATCAATTTACAGCTGTACCAAACCATTTGCCAGACTTGAGAATTCTGGTAAACAAGTTTCTCCAGGGACAAATAACACTCACAAACTTACAGCATTCTTCATTCCAGTGTGCACTGAAAACCGCCAATATTTACATATGCAACAGCTGATTCAATTCTACTTCATAACACTGCAAGCATTCCATGAAGGAAAAAAAATGGAAGATTTTCAGAACCTAAAGTAGCATGCTTAAGTATTTCATTCTTTCCTTGGAAATTTTTTTATTGACTGCAATTAATCTTTTACGGGCTTGTGAACTTCAAAATTTTTCTTTATATAAAAGAAGTTGATTGAGTTAATGGGCCTTGCCAGCAGGTTGTTCTAAGCTTGGAATTGGTTCTTCCAACCCCTGGAATTTTGGAAAGTTTCCTTAATTATTTCCTTGTGAATATGTATATACATATATAGAAACACACAAATATATATGTATGAACTTATCAAATCATGCTAACAATGTCCCTTTAAGGACCAGTTTTACCCTTTCCTTGGATGGCATTCTCTTCTCCATTCACTTTATTTATAACTGTGCTTAATCACAAGGAAATTTTCAGCATATTTAGCATGCAGACGAGAATATTTCTGGGAAGAGTAAAGACAGAAGTAATAAAAATTATGTGAACTGCTAAGGGTAGAGAGCTGGCGATTTGGGGAATATAATTTTTCCCTTTCATAGCAAGGGGGCAGGCATTCCAAAATCCTGGTGAGAACAGTGGTACCTGGGGCCTGGCAAGTTCCTGCTCTACACCAACACCCGCTGGACGTGTCTGCAGCACCTACTGCAGCCACAGGACTGCTGTATTGCAAGAGGAGTCAATCAATAATGCAGGCACACAGCTTTTGATATTCAACACTACTGGCATTTCTTTTGCCAAGTCAGATAACAAAATCGGCCATGAAGCCACACTTCCAATACACTATCACCTAAATAAGAAATCTGAAGATACCTGGCTTTTAAGGGTACTTTTAAGGTATTTTTATAGAACTCAGGGATTTACAAAATTCTGTCAGTCTATTTATTGTGTTAGTAGGCCCTAGCCATTTAACCTAACACCAGAAATCCAACCTCAAAGCCAACACACCTATCTGAAAATCAAAGCTACTTATCTTGGGAGGTTTGGGGAGGAGGGAGGAGGGAGGAGGAGGTAGGGTGAGGGGGAAAGGCACTGGGTTGAAGGTTTTTCTGGGGGTGGAGAGTTGTTTTCCTAATCTCTGAAGTCTGGGTGTGTGCTCAAATTCAGGACTTTGGTTGGTCCTTTCTCTTTAAAAATATCAGTTTCTAAGTGAGCTCAGTGTCAGAACACAATGCACCCACAGCACTTGCAGGACATCTGATTTCCAGTGCACCACAGCAATTTCCACCGGGGCCTGGATGTAGCCTCATACTTATCTTCAGCTCTAGCTGAACAGTGATACAGGCTGCAACAAATTAAATCCTACTCAGCTGCTTTCCTCATCCTTCACACCTGAATCAGAGATCCTTCTTCAGGTGCATATTCTGCCTGATTCTTTCAGAAGGTTTCAAGTAACATGGAATTCTACTAAAGCTGCTTCCATCCTCAGTAGTGCTCAAGAATTTGAACACACACTAAAATTAAGCTACCATCAATTCATAAATACAAGGCTGACTTTGATCCTGGTATCCTAAACAAAACCCGCCCCTACACAAATGGTTTACGTGATCAATGTAGAATCAATGGGTAATGTGGGAAATAAATAAGAGGACTTTTGCTCTGTGTTTAAGCCGAAAAAGTGCTGCAAGGTTTACAAATTTGTTCTTTCAAAAAAAAAAAGTGAAAAAGCTTAGAATGCACCCTTCCTGACTGCTTTAGTTTTTCACCTGGTCCCCGAACTTTCTGTTTCATAGGTATGCAGAAGGAATTTGTGAATCTGCCAAAGGCTCTTTTTAAGTTCTAAGGATTGATGAAAAGGGAAATTGAACACTGAGCCACCTTTAATGCTGAAAAACAGAGAAGAATCCCTTTTTATTGCAATGAAAATGTGTTAGCATTTCAAAATTATAGTCCTAAATTTCTAAACTGCCAAAAAGCTCTCACTTTAAAAATATTAAAAAGTTTGCAATTTCTCTCAAAATTACCAATGCTGCATGCAATCATCTACTTAGCAATGTTTAAGTACTCTAATCTCTTTACGTTTTTCTCTCTCAAACACACACAAAAATCACTGAACATTATTATCCATAGATTTATTTGCTTTCCCAGTAGACTACCTGTAAATCCTATTTAATATGAGTTAAAATCTGTAGTCTTGACAGCTATGGTTTTCTCATATAGTGCTTGAAAGGCATGGTGTTCTCTGCAAAGTGAAATGCAGCAGTAACTAATACAGAGAAGGCCTTAGAGCAAAGCTTAACACCTTGCAGCAGCTCATACCAATAAAATGTAGCTCATACCTCTGTGATTGGTGAGCTCTCTGGATCCGGAGGGCAGTGGGGTATAGTGCATCTCTGGAGAGGCAGAGGCGGCAGCAGCACTGGAGGCCTGTGTGACAAAACAAACACCATCAGTGCTCTGAGTGGAGGTCAGCGATGAGGGAACGCGGATGCACCTGCAGGATGAGTGCTGTGATGTGGTTACAGGTGCACAGACCCACCAGCCATGAAGGATTAATTTGTTTGTGTTAAGGCTGCTTGCAATTCCTCAGGGTTGCTGTACTTACAAGAGTTTACACAATGGCATTAAGTATCATTACTAAATGAATATTTTCATACAGCTGACAGCTTAAAAAAAAAATTACCATCTTTGTCAGGAAATCTTTAGGCAATGTTAAAAATTTTCCTCTTGGTGAAACAGATTAATATTTACCTAAAGGAAGTTATGAGTGAGTCCACATGTAAGAAAAGAGATAGGAAATGGAAAGCTGGGATAAGATACTGTACTTTTCAAATCTAAAGAAAAAAATCCCAAACGATTTTCCCATTCCACTGCCCTGTGAGCTAAATGAAGGGATCTACTACAAGTTATAGTGCCTATAATGCAAAAAAAGTGTATAAGAATGTAGAATTATTTACAATAAACACTTAAAACCCACACCAGAAGTCTAATAAAAGAAATAATTACCCAAGAGGACTCGCTCAGAAGCCTTAAAATGGAGAAGGAGAAGAAGAAACCCAAATCTTCTCTTAAGGGAGAAGAGAAGGAACCCAAATCTTTCTCCATAATAAGTCTCAAGATCCTATGATTCCAATTTTAAAAGATTAGACTGAAGAGCTATAGTTTATGATAATTAACCTTCATTCTTTGGATGTTTCAGCTGAAGAAAAGATATATAGATATACATATAGATATAGATATATAAAATACAAAACTAAGACAAGCCACATTCACCATCTTGCTTTTTAGTTACAGAACAGCAGTGTTGCATTGTTAGGAGAATATATGAAAATAAAAGATTGTGTTGGTGAATATGAATCACTGTCAGTTTTTAAAATTCAGTTTAACTTAGGTTGGTGACGCAATAGTGATACGTCCAGTTTCAGACACAGAATTTGCTCAGAGTATTTACAATGTACTCATTTCAACAGCCATAAAAAGATGATGTGTTTAAATAGAAGACACAAAGGACAGCTTTCACTGGAAGTTACACAATAACTTCTAATAGAAAAATTAGGCAAATAAAGAGAAAAATACAAAAGCTAAACTATTTCTTGAATCTCATGATAATTCACTAAAGGGAGCCTTGAGAAAATAATTGCTATCTTCTGTGCAGTTTGTTCCCTAATGATATATTGACTTCTAAGCTGCAAAAGTCAATCAAAGGAATCCACCTCAATCTTACTTACTTTATAATTGAACATATCCTCAAAATTTATGAACCCCTAGCTCTCCAATGTCTGGTTAATACAGACATATAAAATACGGCTACAATGTTTTGGGGAAGAAAAAGCATAAATGCTGATTCAAATCTTAATTGCCAGACCAAACCTGAGAACAATAATCAGAAATCCATAGCATTGCAAATTAATCATGATAACAGTTTGTTAAAGGCTGTAACAGAAATCTTCCTTGTTGTAGCTATTGGACTCCTAAATGATAGTACATAAAATGTTAAGAGGTGACTGAGTAGATTAGCATACTAAGCTTTTGCTTTTGGAGACCAGCCATCAATTTCTGTGTCAGACCATAGTTGTAATCCCATTTTTGTCCCTAGGAAAAATCAGGCCACAACATGAAGATGCATCGTGCATCAAAATAAACATCTTAATAGATCTTAACAGAGACAAGTTTGCCTAAACAGCAAGGAAGCTACTTACTGGATATGACTAAAAATATAGAATATCCTGCGTCTGCTGACTCACCAGTGATAATAAACCCTTTTCAGGGAACCTCCTGTTCAGAGACATATTGCTACAGACATAACTCTTACCTTCAGCCAGAATGAATAATACCTCGATTTTGGTGAACTGCAAACCTGCAGCTCAATCTACTCCAGACTATGAATTATTGGAAATCTCTCTGATGACCAATATGAGCCAAGGACACATAATGTGTCAGAGGGAGAGATAGAAACCCCTTACACCCAGCTATGGGATATTTCAAACTAATTCCAAGAACAGGCATCTGTTCACAACTATTTTGTTTTCTTTGGGTTGAGTAGTTCTGGGGAAGAAAAGAAGAAAAACGTCACTATTTAACATCAGACTTCATCCCTGTAAATCACTCAAAAGAACTGGAAGAATAAGTGGTCTCATACTGTACACTCGAGATGTTATCTGCCTATTCAAGTGTAGTTATTTGGGACTCTGATAATAGCGAAGGTTTCTCTTTGGTACTTTTAATCTCAATTTAGACTGTTGACAGCTTGATGATAGCTTTTCCTAAAATTACTGGAAGAGACTTTGCCATTTCAGCAATATACCACTGAGTGAGCAAAATTCAAGAGCTTCTAAAAAGGATCTTGGAGTGAAGGGGCAATTTAGCTTTATTTCCAATTTTAGGAAAAGCAAGAACAGAAGGGTTTGTTTATTGGTGTTTTTCTGTTATTTTATGTACAGTATATAATTCCCTGTCAAATATAGAACAGTTTTCATTACCTTTGAGCTGAGCATTCAGTTAGAGCAACTTTAATTCTATGGAATATCATCCACAGTTGGGATTGTTTTGCACAAACACTGGCTCAAGTTCCAAATCACGTTTCTGAGTAAGCCTGTGCACCAGCAGAAAGACAACTATTTGTTTTCCCTACCACATACTGACATTTGGCCCTAAGCTATTTTCCAAAGAGATTTGTATAGATTGCATTACTCTTAATATTCACAGGAATATTGTGACAGTGACAGCATTGACATGTGACAGTTATGTCTTCAAGTATTGGTGACATATGCATCAGAAGTTCTTGTTGCTCTGGAAAGTAACTATACATACAAATAGCTTTGAGGAAAGCTGTTTAAAATGGTTGGTAGCTTCAATTTTATAGCAACAGGTCACCAAATAACTCAGTAAAGAAATTCTAACAATATTATTACAGAAGAAGCTTGTCGTTTTGCAAACCTTGAAGTCATTCAAGTTTTGCAGTATGTGGTTTAAGACTTGCAAGACAAAGTTAGACTATTCACTATCCCCATGTTATGCACAAAAGCAAACATTTGCTAAACTCAGGTACCTCTCTTCATATCAACCTGTGAGTTTTGTCCAAATTATTGTATTTTATACTAAATGGACCGTAAAAAGAGTACCAGATTTGCAAAGCACGTTCAGCAAAATTACAGCCATCGTAGAAGCTGAAGCAGGAAAAAAACCCCCACAACCAACCAAAAAAACCACAACAAAACACCAAAAAATAATTTTGAGAGCAACCATACATCAAGTCTTTAACTATTCCATCCTAGGGAATGGTCAGGTAAGAACAACTTTATTTGCAATGTATTTGCTTTTCTATCAACTTAGGAGCCATACAGCCAGTGAAAAAAATGGATGAAGCATGAAAGAAGGGGTAGAGAAAGAGACTAGAAAATATGCAAAAGCAGGCCCCTAGTGGAGCACTCCATATGGCAGAGTACAGCAGGTCTGGCTCTCCCCTCCCCAGCTGGGAGCTCAGGCTTAGAGTTCAAACAGGCTGGCTGGAGTTGTCGCCCACCTCAACACACTGGGATGTTCTGGAAAACCAAGAGGGGTCACAGCATCCTTACCAGGAAAGGAGGCTGTTCTTGATGGAATGAGATTTCCCAACTTCCTTGCTCCACAGCCAAGCAGACTTAGCCAGGAGTCAGCAGTTGTCTTTGCTAAACCTCCAGTATAAATTAGAGTCACTTTAATGAACGGAAAAAAAAAATAACCCATTTAGAAGGAAATTGTCAGCCACACACCGACAACTAGCTCTCAAGAGTGGAGGAATCTAATTAGACTTAAAAAAAAAAAAAAAAAGCTAATTTGTTCAATCCCTGAATTCCACTTTTCAAGGAATAAAAAATGCAATACTTGGACGATACTAGTGAGGGAACATCATGTGTAGTATCAGGACACACTGTACATCTACTGCATCAAAACAAATTTGTAGAGACCAATGATTCAAAAATAAAAATGCTGTGCTATTTTTGGCAACCACACAAATTCCTTCAAATATTTCAGCTGTTGAAGGAAGCAAAAGGGGAACTGTAACTCAGACAAGCCAATCCTCTTTGAATGATGGTTTGAGAAAGTAAAATTTAAATGACTCTGCTATCCAAATTAAATCTCTCTACTAGACATTTCATTTTTATATTTCTAAACACAGGAGTAAACAAAAACCCCATTTCTGACACTTTTAAATCCAATCAATAATACAAGTGTTTCAGCTATAATCAAGAGTATGACTTTGACCTTAGCAAATATTCATTCCAGATATTTTAGCAGCTTATTTTCAGATGTGATGCTACTAATATAGTAGCCAAATTATTGCAGTATTAGGACAACAAGGAGAACAGTGGTCTTTTATTTTGGTTGGCCTTGCAATTTCAATAACCTTTAACAGGAGAAGGAAAGAGAATTTTTCTCATTTAACAGAAGTAGTGGAGCTTAAGACTAAAAGCATTTCAGATTCAAAGCATTCCCTTATTCTCTTATAAGAGAGATTATCACTTCTCACTTGAATTTACTTTACCTTTTGGTTTTCGCTTAATGTTAAATTGCAAGGTTGAAAGCAGGGATCAAAAATGCAAATGAACATCAGATAATTCTTATGCATTTAGGCTTAATTGAGTGTAATCGATATGTCTGGTGTGCAGCCAAATTCAACTATTGTGAAAAGTACCTAATGTATGGACATTATTTTTGGACTACTGAATGCCAGAAAATAATGAGCTGGCATCCAGCTTTGGTGAATCAGCCCTTGAGTTTTCATCTAAGAGCAGTTTTGAATTATTACTGAAGATAAGGTGTAAATGTGCAAGGGAATTTTATCCATGTTTCTCCCATGAATCATAAATGAGGAAAAAAATTACAGTCTAAATTGCACTTAAAAGGAATAAAGTCTTTTCATGTCATACATGATTTATCAAAATGATCTCATTTTAAGAGTACTGTGGTGTATCTTGATTAATAACATTAGTAAGCATGATGAATGGCCTCTTTAATGGTAACACAGAATTTATTGGCAAAATCCCTACTTCTACCAAAAAGGGTGGGAAGTAAAACACACAGCAGTTAGTAACTTGCAGGAACAGCTTAAGTAAACTCTCTGCTATGTATTTTGCATTTAGATATCCTTGAAAATCCTTAATTTGAGTTTATTCTCACGCTTGTTTGGAAACAAGTAACAGGTAATACCTATTAGTTATTACCTAATGGGGCACCTCTAAACACTACAAAAGTCACTTTACAGTTCTCTACAAAACAGGCTGAACTCTGCATGTACTGTAAGAGGATGCAGTGTATTAAGGTCTCTCAAGAACACTGGTCCCATCTCCTTATGACCTTTTTCAATATCCTCTTCATTTTGCCTTAATATCCTAAATGCTTCCCTTCTTCCATTACTTCATCTTACCCTCCCCACCTCCTCCCTTTTTTAAGCCCCCTCCAGCCTGCCCTAACTAATTTCCTTTTGGGCTGACAGATCAGAGGCCTTCCTACCACTGTTCCTTTTAGACCTGTGAAGCCCTCCTCGTAATCCTGCTGCTTGTCCACAATTAATCTTTCCAGTTGCCACATTATTAACACTACCACCCACAGACAGAGGATGCCTGAGCACGGCTGGACACTCACTCCCCACTGGAGCATCAAAGTTGTCAATCACACACTAGTCAGAAAGTTGCCTGCTGTCAACATCAGAGGATTTCATACTCTCCTACCCGCTGATCAAACATTTTTCTTCAGAAGATTAATTCCAAGTCCCCACCCATTTCCTCCCATATCCTCTTTCCCTTTTAGGTTTACTCAATGATCCATCTTCTGTATGGAAAAGGAAGCAGTGTATAGTAGAAATCCTTTCAAAACAAAAGTTCAGCAAAACTAAATTTAAATCCCAGCTGTTATCAACCTCTTCCCCCCGTGCAAGTTAAACACCTTAAAGAGCTTGGATTAGACCTAGTCACAAATGCCTTTCTTTGATCAAAGGCTCCAAGACTTTACACAAATATAATCACAAGGCAATGACTGCATCTAAGGAGCCTGAATTGATTTGTTCTACTGTAACACATAGCACAGAAAAACACCCGTTAGGCTTTTTGACTTCCAAGACCATTCTTTTTCAACTTACATTGCTCAAAAGCCAAGAAATTTAGCATCTTCTTAATATTTTTTCAAGGTCATTAGATAAAAAGTGATGATTTCTTGTATACTATTTGCCTTCTATCCTTTTAAAAAGTGCATCTCAGCTACTTACATGTAAAAGCAGAAGCATACAAGAAATTCTTCAGCTCAGGTTCAGTTTAATAGGTTGAAGGGAAGTAACTATTACCACCTCTCCCTAATCATTTGCCACATTCTTATATATTCTTTTTTTATAAGTTAAACCTTACTGCTCAGGTGGCTCAGTATCTTTCATTACAGTAGTTAACAGAATTTGTCCCTAAAGGAGCACTTTAACATGCTAGCCACACGACAGTGAATGAAAGCAATAGCCATTAATATCATCCAACAAGCAATCTAGTCACTGTGAAACATAATGTTAGCTTTTAAAATACGAATACATTAACTTAAAATCACACTACAAAATAAACTCAAAGTTGCTAAATCATACTCATCACTAAAAGAGATTTCTTAATGCTTTTTCATCTCTTAGATTGGTACTAATGAAAATCAAGAACTCAACAAAAGACTCCCAGAAGTATAAAACAATAAAGAAAAATCTGCTGGCCTTGAATCCTGGTCTGAGGAAGTCCAAACAATTATTATACATCCTAACTCGCATTTCTCTATCAGCATTTTTACCCTCATATTCTGAGGACACACATGCTACCTTCTTTCCATTTACAGTATGCAGGATTCAGTGGGCTCACACACTAGTAAAATAAAGTGTAAGGACAAAGCAAACCACACATAAGTCTGTCACAGCCCAAACCACAAAACTCTGCAACAGTTGCTAGAGAATTTGGAGTTGTCATAGACAACTATTCTTTGAAGTGCCTTGTGAAGTGAACAACAAATGAATTTTGAGATCCTAGCAAACACTAACCTTTTCCTAAGACACCACCTCACCAACACCCAAACATGACATTTATTGCATTTCACTCATTGCCCAACAGTTCTGAAGGAGTGAAAGAGTAATATGGTGTTTTTAGAGATCACAGCTTCAACAGAAGGTGTCAAAAGCATAGGTAAGTCAATGTGAAGGGAAGTACACTGAAAATGTATTAGAATCCAAGTTTCCTTCAGTCATTCCCTGCGATGTTTTTCAACCAATTACATCACAACTACAAAACATAGCAGTAGTGGAGTAATTGCCAAGATTCCTGCTATGCTATGGCATAGCATCAGTACATAAGCTGCATACAAACACTGATGCAGAACTCAAATACACGTTACACATGATCCATACCTCACTACTATTCATAGCTCTATATTTGGAAATAAGGTGACTCAGAACTTCTCCACCTCCTTTTGCCAACCTGATACCCATAGATTCTTTGAAAGCAAAGACAAAGTCTAAAGCTAAGTTGCTTCCTTTAGATAGGAACTTCCAAGACTGTCCCATAAATTAAATCAGCAATGTAATATCATCACTTGCAAGCACATTCAATGATAATGAGAGGAATGCAGAACCATGTATGCATTTCACAGGCCAGACGTAATTATTTGCAGGGCTAGAGGGCTTACTTCGCTTTGCTATTCATCCCGATACAGTCGGCTTGCCTTAGTTTTTTAGGAAGCACGGAAAATGTTGCAAAAAAATGAAAGCTAGATCCTAAAATGTATAAGGTAACAGTACTTTAATGACTGTTGCTAAGTTGTGCTGATCTCCTTGCCTAATAGGCACAGGAGTTAAGAAACTGGAAGGTTAAAAACGCTTTCAAGGCATCTTCATTCTGTCATGTGGAAATAAAACTGAATTGCAGTTCAAACCTCCTGTCACTCTATTCAGTCAGCAGAAGGGGGTGCTGCAGTGTAACCTATTTAAAATGCAAATAGAGTAACTTTTGTAACAGCAGATTAAAACTAGCATTTTATTCACTTGGCATACCCACAGCATACTGAATGCTGGAATCAGACTTGTCACTGCACACCGCAGGTTATTAATAGAGCTCAGAATGGTGTTGCTAAATGTGCAAGTTAAAAGCAAATAAACAAAAATGGATTTATCTGTGGTATTTGTTCTCTGGGAGAATTCAGCAAGGCCTGCCTCACACTGCACACTTGTTTATCCAAGATCACTGAGGCTCAATTTGGTTGTTTTTTTTCTTTTTGCTTTAATTATTTGATTGACAGCCACTTACCACAGCCAGAGATTCTGGGATATGTGATCTATAACATTAATATTATAGAGAAAACCGCATTTTTTTCAACCTGGACAAATATATGCATACACAGGAAAGACTCTGTGGTGCACAACTGCTACTCTCTAATAGGCCTTCTGGACTCTTGTGAACTACCAACACATGAAAAACCACAAAGTTAAAGGGTTCAGCAGAACCAAATCAACACATTGGGCTATGGCTTCACACTTCATCTTCCTTCAGTGTCAGGTGTCAGGGCAGGCAAATGGGTTTCCCCCCTATATTCAAGCCAATTCCTCCGTTCTTCATCTCGATCTCTCAGAGATTCATCAAAAATGCGATTTAATTACATCTCCTCCCCTCCTCCCCCTCCCAAAAAGAGTGTAAACATGACTCCTTTTTATCTCCTGATACATCTGGACAAGTAGACAATGTGCTAAAACAAAATAAATCTGCCCTGACAGTCACATCAAAGGGTTCAGCTAGGGGCTTGCAGCTACTTAAGGCACAGGAATGTTGTTGCTAAGCATCGCTCTACAACCTATCAGTCCCTTAAAGAAGAGCTTTTTTCTTTCAGAGGGAGATGAGGAAAGCTGGAGAGTGGGAACCAGACTGCAAAGGGAGATTGAGGATTTTGGAGGATTTTAAAGCTTAAAGTGAATTGTGTGAAGAAAAGGGGGTTTGTTTTGTTTTGTTTTGCCTCTTGACATACAGTCCACATTTTGGGGGGGGGCGTGGGTAGGGAAGGAAGGAGGGGTTAAAGCTTGTTGATGAAACATCTTGTGAATTATCCCTTTGGATAAAACCAAGAAAAGTCTTTGATATCCTTTTTCAAATCCCTGTACTTACTGTAGATTTGAAATAGAAAGATTGTGACCAAAAGCAATAGGGCTGGGATACCAAGACTGTTAAAAATATATTGTGCAATGCATCCCATGCCCTGCTTTTCTGCCAAGCATTTGATAAATATGTGTATGTTCCTGAAGAGGTGAAGCCTGGAACAATGTCCATATCCAATAAACATGCCCTACAGAGAAAGGAAACTTTTGATACATATGCACATAGCACAATTTGATGCTCAATTTACTAGTGAAAACTATTCCCTATAGGGAGAAGGTTCACTGAAATCTACAGTCTTCCACACTGTGCCTTGCTGGACTTGATTTGCATGTTTAGTGCTTAAACCTCCATAGGAAGGCAAAACCATGCTAAAACCAGACCTTAGAACTCTACTCATTCAAAACAGCCACTATGAAACGGACAGCTGAAAATTCAAATTATGCTCTCCTCTCAAAGATGTAGAAACATATCCTAGGCAGATAGACAATCCAGCCTAGAAAATAAAAAATACTCAGCTTCAGAGTTTAATTATTCTGAGGGTAAGATAACAAAACCAGTAATTTGGTTATAGCAACACTGAGGTGTTAACATATCTTTTGCTTTTAAAAACAGTTAAAAAAAATCCTCTTTCCTTTTTAAAAATTAAACAAAGAAAACATGAAATGGACTCATTCTACATGCAGGGTAACTATCAAGAACATGAACAATTACTGAGCCCATGATATTACACAAATAAATAACACTTAGCATTATCTTCAGCACTATCATATTTATTAAACAGTGACTGAGGGCAGCAGTAACCATTTTTATTGTCCCATATAGCTCTTATTTTCTAATTAAACAGAAGGTTATTTCCACTGCCAATGCAGCCATTTATCTTATTTGAGTGTTACATAATATTTTTTGCCAGCCAAGCCTGACTATAAAGTGTTCTGTGTGGTGAACTGTGGCCCAACGTGCTTTCCTGTTTGGTAATCATAGAAATGGGCCATTTCGTGCTGTGTTAATAAATAAACTTTTTGCAATTTCTCCTAAAACATGATAAAGCTTATACTTTGTCCTACCCTCTAGCTTCAATACAAGGGCAATGAGCTGTATTATTAAAGATATAGGTCAAGCAAACCTGATGATTTCAATCCTGTGGGGTGCTTTAGAAACTATTGTCATATTACTGAGATCGTTCTGCTGTTCCTAATTATTCCTCTTGGTTGCCTCACATTTCAAGTGATTTCTCTCACACTTATGTCAAAATTTATAAGCTACTCCCTGTAACAACACTACATTATTTCCTCACTTGTTAGGGTAATATAGGACAGAAACGAGGAGAATGCTTTAATCTAGCTGACAAGGATAATGTAGTCTAGAAATGTAATAAACTTTGCATTCTACTACAAAGTTGTGGCTTTTCTCCCTACCATGAAACATTTCATATAGATAGACATCTTAGAAAAACTAATTGCTACAATAACTTGCATATCCTCTTATCTGAGTTGCTTTTATCAGAAAAAATGTATCCGCATTAAAGCGTTCACTCCAATAGCTCCTGCATTCTCCTTATTCCCATAATTGCTATTCTGCAACATTCTGTTGACTGTACTCTAAAACTACATGCTGCTGAAGGAAACCTATTTCCAAGAAATCTGTGCATCACCCTAACAGTGCAAAACATTTGTAATTAACAGGCTGGGCTTTAACAGTGCTGTAAAATATCTCGGGCCGACTGGCACAAAATTTTATTCGCACTAAGTAGCTTGAGACTCCGAAAACATAAAATCAACTTTATGTGATAGCTTCATGTTCCATGATAGTGGTTTTTTTGAAGGATTTCAGGAAGCAAGGAAAGCTGCCAGTGGAAAAGGTAGCCTAACGAAACATTTGAATTTTAAAGCCAGTGTGGGTACTGCTTGCTGTGGGAGCTAACCTATTTCCTTCAGAACATCCTTAAGGTTTCAAAATCATGGTACTCTCCCCCCCCACCCCTGCAGAAACTAACAAACTAAGCACAAATCCCCAATAAACATACTAAAACACAGTTCCAGTTAGAAAATATCATACGAGTAATTCAAACATGACATCCATACTAATATTTCTAGGGATAATTTCGGTGAGTTTGTTTATACTAGCAATTTGCTGTGTTTGTCAAATGTCCAATGGGTTTTAAAAAGCTTTTAGTCAGCAGCAAACTGAAAAAAACCCAGATCACAATAATATGAGTCCAGTGCATCAAAGCCATCAGACAATAAAATAGGAATAGGAGCACTGGTCTATAATGGAACATTTAAAGGGACTTTTTCCAGATAAACGAAAAGCAATATTTAATTGAGCATGCATTTAGGAAACAGAGAGGAGGCAAAGATAAAGCCAGTGTTGTCCCAACCAGAAATACTCACCAGCAGCACTGTCAGGAAAATAAAAACAAAACCACAACAAAAGGAAAATACCAAACATTTCTGGTTTTGCCTCTGTTCCTACTTCTGTCTCTTCTGTGTTCCTTTGAAGAGCTGATGACCTGCCTGAAGGTAAACTTCACATAGTTTGGAGGTGTGTGGGTGGGGAGGGATCAAGAGGCAGAAACAATATCTTCCAGAGGCTTTCACTTCTGGATCCCAAGTAGAAGAACTGGAGAACATGGCCTGAGAGCTGACAGGGTGAACTATTCATACATTTGTAAAGCGAGAGTTCCCTCTCCAATGATGACATCTGTCCCAGACAGAATATCCAGCATGTATGAAAGACACACTTTGCCTCTCTTGTCTTTTCAGCTACCATCTCTCAATCTGTAAAACTGTCTTGAAAGCTGATGATTCTATACTTGTGTCTAGGTTCAATATTGTTTCCACAGTGGACAGCCACAAGAAGTTAATGCGACAGCCAGATTTAAACATTTTAAAGAAAGAACATTTAGGCCTTACCTTATGACTTCAGAATACAAGCACTGGAATTTCAGGGATATAAAGGATGTGATTAATCAATATCTTATTAATTTGTAAAGCATCTGCTTAGAAAACAGAAACAATCTCTGATGGAAATGATTAACCACAGGAACAGGAATTAATTTTAGGACCTTCACAAATGAATGCATGAGAGATAAGAAATCATACACAAAGGCATTAAGCTACAGAAGAGCAGTACCCCAGTATATTTTTATATAGTTTTTAGTGAATCAAAATTAACTAAAACCAGTGGAAAACACAAGACATTATAAAAGCAAAAGGCAATCAAAATACTTACATAAAATGTAATTATATCAATTTGTTAAAACTCCAATTTTGTAGAAACACAAAACTGGAGTATAGAAAAAACACTGTCACAGCACTTCGGCTTTGGGTTTTCTTAAGGGTAAAATAATATCCCACACAAAGTAGTGCAAACCTGTTGAGACTTCTTGTCCATGTTTATATATCAGAAACGCCTACCAAGTGGGAGATGAACTGCATAACATAGCTAACCTAACTAATTTTATAATTACTTTTCTCAAACTTTTTAATAATTAATGTCCACTTGAAAGATACCTTCACCCTGAATGAGAGGAGAGAAAAAACAGCAGGAGAGTTAATTTATCTCAAAACATGCTTTCCAAGCTCTATGTGTAGACCTTTGGAGTTCAGTCTGGCCATGAAATACTGGTAAGTGAGAAGTTTTTGTTCCTTGAGGTGATGGGTTTAAAAATTACTGTCCTAAAATGGATTGGGTTCTGTCTCTTCGAGAGGCTTTCTATGCTCCCACTGAAGAAATGCTCTAACCAGTGGCCCCTATCCATGAAATCCGGAAAGCACTTAAAAAAGTTTATCCCTCAGCTCAAAAAACTGTTCCGCCCAAATTTGCAAAATTTCAGGACATACCACAATTCAGGGGTGAGGGGAAGGTTTTTTGTCAGACAGGGTAACTGCTCATTTATAGGGCTGCTGAACTTCTCTTGCTTTCAGCTGTTACCATGGTTACTTACACAGCTGACGTGCACGGAGCACTTCCAGTCTTGGCTAAAAAACTGCCATCTATGTACTGTCTGTCACAATTCTGGGAAATCTGTTCCAACAAATCAGCACTGCCATTAAAATTGTTCTTTTTTTTCTACCCTGGGTTTGTAAGCTTCAGTTGCAACAGCTGGTTCTTCTCATACCCACTGCCCATACTCAATGGAAACTCCGAATCTTATTCCTTAACCTGCTGTTCACTTGAGGAGCTACTATTGACATACTGTGATCAGCTCTTCACACCCCCTTGGCTACCCAAGATAGACAGAATTTCCTGGAATTTCTCGCCATAACATGTCATCCCGTGTTCCGAGAAATCATTTGCCTTGTTCCCTCCATTCTGTCTTAAGTGTCCCATCAGCTTTCTGGAACCACAGACTCATCCAAATCTAAACATGGTGTTCTAGCAGCTGTTGTACCACTAAAAAGTACAATCATAATACTTAAATTTCTCCTCTTACTCGACACCCTAAAGGAGTATCAGATGTATGTAATTGTTTTTTGTTTTATCTCAGTAATAAAAAGGTTACACAGCACTGGGCAAAAACCTGACCTCCATGATAGCATGTCTGCTTTATCAACATAAAAACTGTTCACTGGTACTTAATTCACTGAACATACGCCATATTGAATTTGTACTACTCTAGCTCCTTAAAGAAAATAATATATGTCATATTTGATAATTATATTACAAAAAGTAATTGAAATCATTGTTATCAACAGTGAAACCCACAGCTTACACTGACCAAAGAGAAGCTGGGCTAAAGAGACACATCTTTCTTCCACTCCTGTTGTCATCTGTCTCATTCTTTCCACCTGCAGCTCAGTCTGCCTCTTGTCAATAAGATGACACTTTCAGACAAAGCATACAATGACAGAATGTAACAAATACATTGTGAATTGTAATATTGTCCACAGAAGCTGGAGGTACTCTCATTTCATAATATTAGAAACATCAAAGGAACCCCGGAATTTACAGACAGAAGCATGGATCACTAAACTGGGTGACTAGAGGATGTGGAAAGAATATTTTCCTTTTCCATACCCCAAATACAAAAATCTGGGTAGCAACAATACTGCTACCACAGGCACACAACTCAGATTTGCTTCAGACAAAGTAAAACTCCTAAGGAACTGAAGCCAAACAGGAAGAGAATATAAGCCTGGGTTATACAGTGGGTAACTTCAAGAGCTGCTTGCATTCATGTTTGGAGTACAACAAAGTCCATAAAACAATGGTGTAAAATGAAAATGATGCAAAAATATTCCACTGTACTTACATAAATCACAGAACCACAGAACTGGCCAGGTTGGAAAGGACCACAGTGGGTGAATCTGGTCACACCTCCCTGCTCAAACAGAGCCATCCCAAAGCACATGGCACAGGATAGAGTCCAGACAGTTCTTGAGTAATTCCAGTGAGGGAGACTCCACAGCCTCCCTGGGCAATCTGTTCCAGTGCTCAATCATCTGGACATTACAGAAGTTCTTCCTCATATTCAGGTAGAACTTCCTGTGCATCAATTTTTGCCCATTGCCGTCACTCTAATGGAGTTCCTTCTCCCTGTTTTCCTGTGTTTTTTGTTGTGTTCGTTTTTTGTTGGATTTTTTCTTTCATCTATTAATACAGAAGTGGAAGGTAGAGGTTGTAGTAGAAAATCTAATGTGCATGCCTACTTTCTAGAACACTGAGTTAATTGTTCTATAACCACAAATTCTCAGACAACATAACAAAATGAAATGAAAAGAGCCAGTTTTCGTATCTCTGTCTCCTCTGCTCCAGTTATCCAGCTTCAGATGTGGAATGACAAAAATAAATATTACAGCAAATATCTTCAGACATTTAGATTTTAAAGAACAATTTATTTCCAGTTACAGGTATTCTAAAACTTGTGGAAGTAACGCTAGAAAGATATTATTCGTATTATTCTGTTGTTTTAGCATTGGACTTCGGGCTCAGCACGCACCTCATGGCATAACTTTTTTTGTTAATATTATATCTATGGGCTGCATAAAGTATCAAAGTTAAACCCAAGATGACATATTTTGACTAGTCACATCACAATTCATTTTCTGTTACTCACAATTTTAGATTATGTTATTAGAAACAGACTGATGCACCAAAAGTTTTACACTTTGCAAAGGAATTGCTCCAACAGCATTATGTAAAAAACGGAAACTGCTCAGTTCCTTAAAATGCAACTGTTGCATCTGGAGTTCACTTAGTTTGTCTCATTAAAGTACCTTTGTGCTAAAGATGCTTTTTTCCCCCCCTCCACTGTATCTGGCACTTTAGCTACGATATGATTTTATTACTCAGAAATACTTTATTACTGCAATAAAACTGCACTTTCCACTTTTCCACTGTCTCACCTAATAGCGAACATTAAACCAAAAAACTGAAGTCAAAAGCCCTGTTGATTCCACAGGCAGGAGATTACATGTTAACAGTGCAGGGCAGTACAGCAGAGCAGGAAAAGAAAAATGTCCTCAGCAATTTACACAGTTATATACATTGAGTTTCTGGGTTTAACGTTATCATCATCACAAAGAGTAACTGAGAAGTGTCCAGTTACGGAGCAAGTAAGTGTCTAACATTTGCTCTTTCATATTGCTCCCCAGGAGGAGCACCCAAAAGATGGTCCCTTTATAACAATCTCACTTCTGTATGTTTTGGCTTGAGAAGATACATGGAAGATAAATGCCTTTCCCTTGCTGGTAGACACCTGTGGGCTAGCATCATTTCATTAATTTCTTGTTGAAAAACGAAAGGAATTAAGTTTATACCCATTAGCACGATCCTTAAACTGTTGCATCATTTAGCAAATTATTCCCATGTTAATGCAGAGATTCAGGCATTTGTACTTAGCAGAACTGCAAATACATCAGTATAAGAGAAAAATGACCTGTTCTAGGTTGGTTAAGATGGTAAGTTGATTAAAACTCTGCCATCATCTGTATCATTTTGCTGTCTGAAATTCTATTATATATGTAAAATTCTTCTGCATCTTATTTCCTTCCAGCTTTTATTTTTCAGACTGCTCTGTGAATATTTAATTTTTTTCTTTTTTCCTATAAAGCATGTCTCTGAAACCAAACTGCTAAGTGTTCCTCTGTGCTGGCGAAGGAAGCTAAAATAGATGATTTCTCAATCTGTTTGTCATCTTTTCTATCTTGAAAGAAGAGAAACAACCAATTAAGTAATGGTTGCTGCAGACACAGTAGTTAATGTATGAACAATCTACCCTCAATTTTCATATGAGGGGGAAAAAACCCGTTACACATTTGAATATATTTCCAAAGTTATATTTAGTTATAACCAAACTCATCCTCTCTGATAAAAACATATACAAACACAGGAATATCAGAAATACACCTGGGGGTAGAAAATGGTCTTTCCCAGCTCACCTACTTAAAATAAAAAGGCAATCATCCCCTACCACCATGACTGCTTTAACAGAACCTCTTTCATCAGGCTCAGATTCATTGACAAAATGAAGCATGGAGCTAAAGGAAGCAAAAGACTTTTCAGTGAAACCAATACTTATCTACTGGGTTTTCATCTTGTAGAATGTACTTCACTTTTTCTTTCTACTTTTAATACTGCACCATTAGCTAATCTACTCCCTCTATCCCCATTTCCATCTACAGAAGGGAGTCTGCTTGCTTTAAAAAGTTTTACAATTGTTTTAGTGAGTTCATCTTAAAAGAAGACTTTTCCAGCTTCACAGAACAACGGGCACATTCCTTCTGAATGCTGGATACTCATCCAGAGCAGCACGGCCCATCTATCACTAGTTAACATGGCTCCAAAACATATTTCCCCAAGTAACTAACATCATTAGAAGACTGATGAAAAAGAGGGTTTTTTTTCCATGCATTGGGGCTGCTTTCTGAAATAGCCCCACTTGAAGAAAAATTAACCAAGATAATAAAAACAAGAAAAAATGCTGATTCTACATGTTGGATGAAATGCATGATTTTTTTTTTTTTTTAAGGCAATAAACTTTCATGATAATTGGTAAAAATAAAACATACAGAAAACACATGGTCAGGGCTGAGGACTTCTACGTAGCTTTAATTTTCTTAGCCCAGCATTTAACCATGTTCTTCAAAGCTATTCTGAACTGAGGTAATTTTAAGCGTTCTCCTGAAATAGACCTGATGCAACAGTCGTAGGAACTACTGTCATTTTATTGTGTGCATGGTCCCAGTGCTTTAGATTCCTCAGAGACAATTTTAGTCCAATAGATTACTGTTTTGCCATGCATTATAGCTTTTAACTATATCCTTTGCTTTGCAATGGGTCTTACACTTTTAAAATTTATGATTTTAAAAGCTCGTTGTTAAACTAGGAAAGGCTGCTAGCAATAACCGGCATTCTGATTTGAGAAAATCAGATTGTGATGTTCTGCCCAGCAGGAATGGTGTTGAGTTAATATTTAATGATTTACTAGTTCTACTTGACTGAGCTTGCACCCTGTAAATGGATCATATGATCATTGATCACAAGTTCAACTGCTTTTGTTTCTTGCACGGCACGAAGCGAGGGTGTGTTGTACAGTACCAGAGGCTCGTGTGCAACTCTGTGTAAGACAAGGGCAGGTTACATGCAACAGGCACTTAATGGCTCATTCCAGCAAGCCCTCAGCCACAGGCAGCTCATGAGGTTGAATTTTAAAAAGGTAGCTGACCTTGCAGCTGGGAGCTTTAACTGTGTTTCTACCCATTTATACCTGGGTAAGTAAACAGTTACTGAATGCTGAAAGGGCCTGAAAGCACTATTTTAGCCAAAGGCTAATCCCCATTCTTTGTGGATGAAAGGACTCAAAACAAAAACAAAACAAACAGAAAAAAAATATGCTCTGCTTCAGGTAACACAAAGGTAAAGCTGCAATAAACAAATCCATTAATTTTAAGCTTAATGTTGCCTTGCCCTCCATTTCTAATGAGCGAATCAACCTTTAAAAAAATACTGAGCCTTTCTTAAAATGATAGAAACATTACAATCACAAAGAAGAGGATATATGCAATATAAACCAAAATAGCTCAGTAAGGTTCATCTCATGTAGATGAAATTAAAAGAATAAGTGATCAGCAAGCTGCTAGTTGCACAGCTTGAACCTAATAAAAACAGTCATCATTCATGTTGCAGAAAACATAAGTCCAAATGTAAGAGACAATGTACAGCAGTGATCCTCTGCCCTATGCATTCATCTCATGTTTAATATTTTTCTGAATGCTGTGGTGGAAACTAATGAAGAATTAATGGATTTCTCTGTCAAGTGTGGTTATTTCATAGCATAGAGAAGAGGCCCTTGCTCCGCATGGAAGGACAAAAGGTTTTAAGGTCAAAGCCAGCTACTGAGCCAAAGACTTCTAACTCATTTCATAGATCTTTCTACATGAATTATAGCATACTACCCTATATACAAGTTTTTTTTAAGGATCTCTAGTTCATTTTTTTATTTTTCCCTGCAATTTGTGTTTCATCTGTTTTTCATACAGCAAAAGAACAATGCTAACACTTTCACAGCTTTCATAGCTACCCACTGCTCTTCTAAATGCACAGAGAGATGTATTAGAAGATGCATGACATTTAGATGTTGGAAGATGAAAAGGAAGACTAAGGGGGCTGTAACCCTCAGCCACTACGCAGCACTTCCCTTGAGTGACAGGTAGCAAAAATGAACTTCACAGCTCTCAGTTTATTTTCTAGCTGACAGTCCAGCACCTGACACTTGATGGCTTGCTAATACCCATGGGTTGCAAAGTCAAACCTTTTCTTCTCTCCAAGTCAGGCCCTAAACCCTAGAATTTTAAGTTATCCTCCCTCTTTTCCTCAGTCCGTGAATTCAACCCGTCTACAGCAGCATGCTTCCATCTCCCACTATAAACCAGTGCAGTGTCCTGCACTTACTTCTTAACCTAAAAAAAGCACATCCATTACTTTTAAAACGTAGGAGACAACAGCACTCCATTTAAATGAGGGACCACAAACCTGTACATCATGTGTTTAAATTCTGATCACACAGCAGAATAGGAGAGTCCCTTTCTCTCTTTGATCTTGCACATCTGTTTGGAATGCAACATAAAAAGGGAATAACCCATTCTTGAAAAATCTATGAACTGTAGCTAACTAAATCAGGCACCTAAAATCCGTAATGCAAATAACATTATACCTGATACTACATGAATAAAAGATAAGTGAGGAGATCCTTGCATCAGATTATATAAAATCTAAGTGCAAGATGCCTTCGCTAAAAAAATTTAAGTTTCAGTAAAACATAACTACTATTTTAAAAGATTTTCTTCAGTTGTCTGAAACTACTTTAACACATCAGAGATTTTTGGAAAATTAAAATTAAAATTTCTTAACTGCTTTTAAGTTTGAAGAGAACACCCATATTCAGTTCAAATACCTCCACATGTCAGTCTCACCAAAGCTAGACAGGTTTTACCTGCATAGGTAAAACACAGAACCAATAATGTTTTATCCTTTCCCTTGAAAAGAAAGATTCTGCTAAAATACTACTGTAAATAAGGTCTGTTTGGATACTGCTGCTTGTTAATATTTACATGTGTGTTTTATGATCATTGCAAAAGAGAAAGCTCAGCAAACACAGGAGGAAGAAAGAGCTGCCTTGCAGAAGCATGCCCGGGCAGGATGGCTCACAGCCACACACCTATTATCGATGTGCATTAGGAAGTGTCTGTCTAGACATCGAGAACCTGACAGGATGATGTGCTTAACTCAGGGTTTGTATCAGATTTAATAAGAGGATGCTGGCAGGCCTCAACTGGTCCTGGAAGACTGTCCAGGTTGTTTGACAAATGAGGTTGTAGTAAAGGTATGAACAAAGAACTCATAGTCACAAAACATCCAAAATAAAACAGTTTCAGCTTACTAAAAGAGGTTTAAATCATCTACACCTCTGCTTAAGGTCTAAGCTCCTAAAGACACTAGAAATATGAGTCATCACAGCTGCAGTGGTATTAGATATAAGGTAGAAATAAAGATTAGGATAAGAAAAAGATGAGAAGACTTGCAAGCAAAATGTTCTGACCTAGCTGTAGGGACAAGGCAGAAAATAACATGGGGAAGAGTGTGTACCTGAACTCTTGAACAAAAGCCTTGACTGGATTGATCTGGGAGGTTTTTTTGGTAACAGTGGGAAGAGAATTCAGAAGCTAAGCACAGGCCATGATGCAGGAGAAAGAGAAGGCTGTCCTAACATCACTTGTAAACCTAATTTCTGACATGGTACCTAAATACCGAGCCTTGCACCTTGCGTAATACAGATCTTCATTTTACCAGTAAGACAGTCTGATGTGGGGGAATAAGTAAAT
Source organism: Oreocharis arfaki (assembly GCA_013398015.1). Classification (NCBI taxonomy): domain Eukaryota; kingdom Metazoa; phylum Chordata; class Aves; order Passeriformes; family Paramythiidae; genus Oreocharis; species Oreocharis arfaki. Next base: position 523,315 of record VZRR01001456.1, on the reverse strand, counting down.
CACAGTGCAACTCTCAAGCTCATAATACCTTCAGGGAAGGAGAAAATTCAAATCAAAGAGAAACTCAACAAAAGCAGTGTTGCAGGCAACCCTGGAGCACTGGCACTTCGAGATTTCTGTAGGGGTACCTGGGAACCATGGAATGCTCCTGCAAAGCTGCAAAGACTTCCTGTGAGGAGCTGTTTTGACAAGAACCAAGAGCTAGAAGTTTCCCCCATGAGTGCCAGACAGGCCCTTCTATAAGACATAAACAACAGAAACAGTACCAGACAGAATGCAAATGTCTAAAAACTGATGGCAATATTTCACTTCCTAAGTACCGCAGAAATTTGAGCAGATTTAATTGTTTTGCTGGGCCATCCTATTACGTACTTTCTAATTAGCTGTAAATTATTTGAATACACTTCGAATACAAAAGATACAATGTAAAAATCCCAAGAATTAGGAAATGTGTACTAAAACTTTCCAAAGAGAAAATTGGTATCACATGCAATGATCAGAAATTAAGAATATACAAATCTCATTCATTTATTTCAGTGTACTTATACAAATAATGTAATAACCAAAAGTAATACTCGGAAAAGGATCAAATAATCCTCATATATGTTTGGAGGCCTATTCTGAAAATAAACATGCAATTTTGAGAGCCTGAGGGCATACAAACAGTATTTGTGGGCAGAGGTTTTCTGTGTAAAATGGAACACATCTGTTCAAGCATCTCTGTAGAAAGAGAACGTCTGTGGATTAGCAGGTGCCTTCATACAGGGGATGTCTGGCTTCTATCTCCAGCTTGCTCATTCATCTTTTTTTTCTGTAAGCTGAGGAATCTAAGGCCTATCTGGCTGTGGTGTTTCTGGATTCCTAATCAGTCTTGGAAAGTGCTTTGAAATCCATTAAGAAAAGGGACATGCAAGTTCTGTGCCATCACAGATACATATCATATTGGCATTCCAGACCCACATGAAGTGGGTTATTCCTCTTGTCATCCAACTAAAGGCGAAAATTCACTACTCATTTGCAGTGATCAGAAGTAGTGCTTCTAAAGAAATATAATTAAAAGAAGACAAAATGTTATTTTCATTACTTTACAGAAAAGATTAAAAGCTTAGATTTTTTTTCTGATCATTTTTAATCAGTACACTGGAACCATATCTATTTTATTTGTAACACATGTTGAACCTAAAAATTAAGTGGTGTACACATAAAAACACTTTGGTGACAGACAGCAACAGAAGACATCACAGGAGAAACTGAAATTGTCAGCCTTTCTTAATATTCCAGGACTTGTAACAGTCACAAAATAGCCACAAATTACTATATTCCTAGAAAATCTATCACGTGGAGCAAGACTAAAGGGAAGTAATCATGTGAGCACACTATTCCTTCCATTGCCCCCTTCCTGTTTTCTAAAGTGGCTATGGTTTTCCCAGAGGAATGACACTAACTTGTTGTTCTACAGTTTATAGGAATAACTCAGCAATATCAAAATGCCAGAGAAGACCAACTACTTGATTGGAAAAAGATATGAGATGCATTAATTTTTTGAAAAAAGGTTCTTATTAGAAATCTTCAAATGACAGCTATCACCATGCAGTTTTTACTGCCCAGACCCTCAGTATTACCTCATAAAAACAACAGCTAAATCCACCCACAAGGAACATGAAAACAAGAAAATACAGTTAGCACAGCCTCAATATATATGCAGGGGCCTTTATCAAGACTTATTCACTTAAGAAGTTGCACTTTTATCATTCTTATGCTTTGTACACTTTAAAGAAGGCACAAAATCTAAAACTGGATAAATGAAATATCCATAGCATCTACGAGGAAAAGAGCAAAGTTACAAATATATTGTTTTAATTCAATAATAGAAAGTGGACTGCCACTAAAACAATATTTTTGGATATAATATTGTAATACTAGATATTCTGTAAGGAGAATGTCTCACTGAATTTGTATTCTTGCATTGTTGGCACGTAAGTGACCAAAATACTTACTAGCTTAGAGGCTCTGCTGGTGTTAGAGATGATTTGAGAAGAAACATAAACAATTTCGCTAAGAGAGAAAAGGCTATTAAAAGTTTCAAAATTCTTCCACAGGCAGAAGCAAAAACACCAGCTCCTTTCATAATTTCAAAAAGTGAAACTAGAAAGGGCATTAAAGGAGAGGAAGAAAAAAAAAACCTAAGAGTTTTAATCAAACTCTTACATTTAACAGCATTAATGCTAAGTATGCAAACGTTCATCCCACTGATCATTATGGTATCAAGAACTAATTTTCCTCCTTTTAAGAGCTTACATGTCACATCACACCCTGTGGGCCTTCCAGAAATGTATTTAAATGTCTAAGAGGGGGAAAAGAAAGACATTCCAGACAGCCAGGTGTTACTGATTCACCCATTAAAACTTCAGTTATAAAATATCCCACACAATGGTAAAACATTTCAGTCATTAGCCAATCATAAATAGATTAAGATGACAGTCTAAATTATTATGACTATATGTGTATAAAATTTACATTGCTCATCACATCATTCCAGGTGTCGGTAACTCTGATTATCTGAAGTAAAAGATTAAGTGTATGTATTATTTGTCCTAAGAACTTAAGAAAGACAAAGCCAGATGTAGCAAATGTAACCTTAATCCTGAAAGAGAAGAAAACTTCAGATTTATTCGTAATGATGCTCATTCATTTTGTATTATATAGCTGAAAATGAGGTCTTGTTTCTTTTTATTGTAAGCTTTAAGCCAGCCTTACTATTTCACATAATGAATGTGAAACAGTAAAATAATTCAAAGATTTTTAAATCTAATATTGCCTAAACTCCTGTTTATCAAATAAGGAAGATATTTAGTGAACACCCAACACTGCACCATTTTGATATCAACTTTAATAACAAAAGATATAGCTGGACTTTACGTCATGGGATGCTGTTGATTTTCACAAATTTAGTTGCCTATGAACATGAAGATCATTTCTATTCTTATTTATTTCTTTATCTACACTGTCAAACAAGATTTGAATTTTATCATTAAACCATATTTCAATCTACTTTCCCTCTTTCAATTTGGCACAAGATCAAATTTCTGAGTTAATAAATTAGGGAGCGTCACCACTATTCCCATAATTGTCAGTGGACAAGCACTTAACTCACAATCCGTGTGAAGAAATTTGAGTCAACTTAATCTAGGTTAGAAGACAGTTGATCTAAATCAAATTAGGTTACATTTACTATGAGCTAAAAGCGTGTACTGCATAGTCACAGTCATGCTAGAGATGCACTATAATGCCTTGTGTGAAAAAAATGCCATTTATCTCTTTGATTCACCTGATTTCCAGGCACAACTTCTTTCCAACTTTTTGCTTGTTCTTCTACTTGTTTAATTTTAGGAGTGAAATGCTGCAAGTTTTTCCAATAGAAAGAGATTTCACTCTTCAGTGTTTTTAATGTTCAAAATCAGCTAAATACAAATTATGTCAATTGCTCTCGCCAGGTTTCACAATAACATTTGAATAAATTTCTACAGTAATAAATCAGTCAAGACCCAGGTATCAGCATGCTGCAAACATCAGTTTATGTTTCAAAAATATACAGGTAAACTATGAGTTAAAAATCTAGCCAGACCATATCCTTTATAGCAGAATTACATCCCAGCCTTCTAGTTACAGAACACAAAATTACTTTTATTTACATCAGAGACAGGCAAGCACCTGAAAGAATGAAATCACTTTCTCTTGTGCTTGAGGATGAGAACTGATCTATTCTAGCATGTCTGGTCAAATGCATTTGCTGCCTCCCAAGGAATGTTGGGAAGAGATTCACTTCAAAAGATCTAAAATCAACACAGCTTTTGCCAAACACACACTTTTGCCATCTGGACTTCAGGTGTTTCTGCTTTCCTGTTTCTTACAAGGTTCTGTCATGATTTTTTAAATAGATTTTTTTTCTTGTGATACACTAGGTTGAGCCTGTTATTCACTTCAGAGAAGAAAACTTGAATTCCTCAGGCTAAACCCACCTGAACACATTTTTCAGTAAAACAAAAAAAACTCAAACCAAACAAA